>PVJX010018214.1:0-37144 GCA_004027295.1 Dolichotis patagonum
CATTATGATAAGACTAAGTCTCCCTCTGAAGTTCAGGTTGGCCTGGAACTCACTATTTAGCCCAGACCAGCCTTGAACTTGCAGTGATCTTCAAGTTTTGGTCTCCCAAATTCTGAGATTACAGGTTTGTGCCACCATGCCTAGCTCAAGCAAGTGAATTTGGAGCATCATTGACATTTTTAGGGGTATAAACTTCTGAAAAATAAAACTATCCTTATGAAAAATATTGTCCTTCATTATTTCCTTCATCATTAAGATGTGATACAGTAAATATGCACACTTACATGGCTCCTATTGCCTTTGCTAGTTTAAGTTTGAACACTCATTTGTAAGTCTTTAAATTCTAGTTACAGTATCTTTTATAGTTCCTTTAGATAAGTCAATCCATTGAAGAGGTTACTCTATCTACTTTCAAGACATCATTCATTCTTTTGTACCATATTCCTCAACACTTCTGTGCATTCCCAGTGCGCACAGACACACACACACACACACACACACACACATGCGCATACCAGTTGGTGGCCTGGCTAACTTGTTTTAACTCTAAATGTTAGTTTATGTTTCTCAAGGAAGTGTTCCTCTGTGTCCTTCTCCTGTACCAAATTATTTAACATCCTTCCATCAGGCATTCTTGTAATACTTTACAAAAATATTTATATTCAAAAAGAAACAAGTTCACACAATCGATTCTACACTGTAGCTTTAAGAGCAGCCTCTGTATCTATCCTGTTCACTTATAGGTAACTCGAAACTGGGCACATCATACCTGGTTGATCGGTAACTCCTAAGTGCAAGATAGCCATGTGGAAGTCTTTACTGCATGATAATACAGTGGTATTTACTGTTACAGATTTATAAATCAGTGTTGGGAGTGGATATCAGTGACTGAACATTTATCTGGGTGCAGGCCCTGGGTTCCATCCCCAGGGCCACAAAAAGAAAAAGGAAAAAAATCTTCATGAAGCAGGAAGGTTGTTAGTGTCATATACATATGGACCTTACTCTTATCAATTATGACTTTGTTATTGAAATTAACAACAGGGCATGTAAGTCTGTTAAATAAAGTGTTTTATGCTTAAATATTAAATACGGGGCAAGGGTATACAGGTTCAGAGGGCTCAGGTGGGAGCCCTCTGTCTCTTTGTCTGTCTGTCTGTCTTTCTGTCTGTCTCTGTCTCTGTCTCTGTCTCTGTCTCTCTCTCTCTCTCTCTCTCTCTCTCTCTCTCTCTATATATATATATATATATATATATATATATATATATTCCAAAAAGTCAATATCCTTTAAAGTATTTTTTTCTAGTTGCACTTTGAGCTGATGGTTAATGATTTGGTCAAGGAAATTTCTCAAAGTACTTCCATTCTCTGATTAAGATGGTAAAGTGACCCAAGAACTGCTACAGTTAAGAACCCAGTGAAGAGCAGAGTTTTAATTTCTACCTTTTATAACAATACTCTGCCTTGTTTAGCCAATTGAGACATAGACCGCTCCAGCATTCCCATAGTAATATATTAAGTGCGCTGCTTTTTTTTTTTTTGAATGCTGACCGTCTCCACACAAGTTGAAAAAAACCCAAAAAACAAAAATGGGTCTTTGCTGTGAGTCAAAAGACTTCATAGTCTTGTGAGAGGAGCATCATGGTAAAACTAACTGGATAAAACATGTGTTGCCATGTGGATATTCACTCCCCAGATTTTGGTAACTGATCCTTCTCTTCAGTTTTATAAAGCTCTTCATCCCTATGTCTGTTTCTTAAGTAAATATACTTTCCAATAATAATCTCAAATAATTACAAATATGAATAATGACTAAAATGCCATGAAGCATGAAAATGTAGTACACATGACATTAAAATTGCTAAGTGATGTATAATCCAAATTGGAAAGAATTTGAAAGCAATATTTAACAATGAAAATATCTGTGTGAGAACAGAGGAAGTAAAAGTGAGCTTTTAAAATTTTTAATGTCATATTACTAATACTGTATTTACGCATCTATTAATTTTGTTCCCACTGCTTCCTTAAAATGCACACATGCATATTTTATGCAAATTAAGTGCACTAACTTAACGCAGTACTCCAAACCAAGGGCCCTGTCAGCGAGCTCCCTAAACTCACACAGCTGGAGAGAGCACACATGCAGGGGTACAGCAGTGCTCGGGTGGTGACTGTCACTTGAACACCTCTGATGACATTCAGCTCCTTCTGGGCAGCAGCAGGCCTCTGTACCCAGTTAAACAGTATCTTCCTGGGAGACGCTGGGCCCAGAAGGACACAGGCTGGCTACTGCAGAGTTCAGTGGTGCTTTGGGGAGGGAATTAATGAGCTTAGTGCATGTCGAATTGACTTGAGAAATTTCTCCATTCATTTCCCTCTTCTCTGTGAGTCTACATTAAAATATCCAGTGTTTCTTTGTGCGAAGTTTTATGGAAGCATAGTTCCTATTAGCTACTTACATTCAAAAATTTTAGCTTGGATATTGTTTCATTAGATTAATTACAAAGAAAGGTAGCCTTCTGCACGTAAGCTCTGGCTGTCCATGTGGAAAGAACAGTGATTTATACTTTCTTTCCCTAAGCTTTTAAGTGCTGTTGGTTCCTCAATGCAGAGACAGGGATATCATATCAAATACTGGCAGCAAGAAACGAAAAGCAACAGAGACAAGCAGATAAGCAAACACAAAGCCTCCTCTGATAAATTATAGGGCATACTCTGTTATCATGCATAGTGAAGAATTCTTTTGTGCTAAGGTATGTAGCATTTAAGACAAAAATGGCTTAACACTACAAAAACAGACAGGGCAACTGATAGACATCTCTAAACACTGAGAATTTCTAAAATGAGATGTAAGAGCAGCCCCGCATTATCCTACAAATGGCATTTTGCCATTTACCCAGATATAAGGATTTTTAGCACTTTCTAAATCATAATGCCATAGCATTTAAGCTTATCTACCCTAATAAAAACTCAGACATACATTCTGTAAGTCACTTTTACCCACTTACTGGTTTTGGAAAGTCAGAAAATTATGTGGGATGGCAGGAATTTCTCCCATTCACAACCAACCTTCTAATCCATTCTTAATATTTAGATTGGTCTTTGGAAAAGGAAATAAGGAATGTCTCATATACAGTCTGACATGGATATAAATATAAACTGAGAAAATTCCTTATTCTCCAGTGATACAAAACAAATCTGATAAATACAGCATTCTAATCTCATTATCAGTGGCCTTCAATCTCTTTTTTTCATTTGTGATTAGAATGCAGAAAGATTTTTCTTTTCAATTAGAAAGATGACATTTGCTCATTGTTCAGAAATTATTTAAAATTAACCACAAGTGCAAAGGATAGGCTGGGGTCTGGCTGTCAGATCACTGCTAGCCCTCTTTGATCTTGTAAAATGTAAAACTTCTGAAATAAAATAACTATTTTTTGTAAACATACTGAACCCTGTTGCTTTGCATCTGATTTCTTAAAGCAACATTCCCTGAATGAAAATGTGTCTTCTTTGCTAGCAATTATTTCTTTTTTTTTTTTTTTAACAAAGTGTGTATGTGGTCAGATTCACTGTGCAAAGAGAATCCTATTTGTCAAGGTAATAGGCTCTAAATCCTGGATTCAAATCTGGCTTCACTGCTCACTAGCTGTGTGACACTGGATCAGCAACATAATGTCTTCACCTCCAGTTTTCCCATATTTAAAGTAGGTGTAAGAAAAATTGACATCACATATGCAAACCCCCTGGCAAAGTACATGGCCCACAGTGAGCACTCAGTAAATATGAGCCTTTATATTGTGGCTGCACCATTGCTGATGATGTGGTAAGATTTCCCGCGTGTGACGTGTCAAGGAATGTACAGGTTATGGGAATACTTTTCATCCACTATTTATATGAAGGTAGGTAAAGTAGATGTGAAGAAGAACGGGAAATCCATTTACATTTTCTCCTAGGATGAAAAAAGTCCAGGAAACTAGCTTTATTGTAAGGGATGTCCTGGTTTATCAAAATCACTGCATTCCCCTCAAGTAGTGCAATTTCTTTCTCAGAGATTTATGCTCTGTTTACTCTGAAAGGAGCCAATGGGAAGAATGGAATAGAGGTCATTAACTGATGGAGGTCACAAAAAAAGAAAAGGCCAAGCATTCCTGCTCCTAGGAAAAGGGAATTCAGGACACCTCCGTCTGGTTCCTGTCAATTGCATGGTGGCAAAAGCTGCTCCTAAGACAAGAATACTTGCTTCAAAGATATCCATGTCAAATAGAATGCCTTACTCTCCTTCCCCATAAGACGTTGGGAAGAAGTGCCATAGAAACTGTAAAGGGAAGTGGACAGTGACCTGTCAAATGAATTTGAAGTTCTCTGACCTGTCAAAAAATACTATAAATGTGCTTAATCTGGCAAAGATCTATCAAAGGCAGTGAAATCTTTGACTTGGCATGTTCTCTCTCTCTCTCTCTCTCTCTCTCTCTCTCTCTGTCTGTCTCTCTCCTCTCTCTAGTCCTTTCTCCCTCTCTCCATCTCTCTCTCCCTTTCCCCTCTCCCTCTCCTTTTTAAAAACTATTTTATAGTGCTTTGACAGTTTTATGAAGACTTTCAGTTGTCATTTTAGAGGCTTTATACTTAAACCATTACATTTTTTCCGAACTGTTTGATGTAGCAAGCTTGTCTTTCTTCTTTCTGCTAAATAGACATACACACCTCTCACCACCCAGACATTTCTCTGGATTCTTTCTAACCACCCACTGAAGCATGTCATGGATCTGACAGTCCTTTCAAGAGGAGAAAGGCATGCATGGGTTAGAATGTAGGAAATTTCAGGTTTATAAAAAGCAGTTAAGATGGTGGGGAGGGGCCTTATATTACTGGGAAAGGAAAGAGGTTTGTCACCTTTCCGCTTAAATGTTCCAACCCCGAAGAGATTACAGTGGAAAAACTCAAGAAGAAATCTAAGGACTTTAAGCCAATGGCTAGTCTTTGCAAACTTCTTGGGTCCAAAATTATCAAAATAAACTTTTCATGCATGTCTCAAAACACCTTTGGCCATGGGAACTGTAGTTTGGGGATATTTCCTGGTAAGAGCTCATTTTCAATTGAGTCAGCCAAGGGCAGACACAGAACCTGTGGGTCCATTGCACCTCCCATGCTGCAGGGAGATCACAGCAGAAGAGAGGAATAGCTCATCTCATCTCTCCAGATAAAACAATTTCTCTACCATTCTCAGGATTCCCCTTAAAGTGAGTGTGTCACTGCCTTGTAGTGGAACCCTAAGTGAGAAACACGATGGAGAGAAGAGCAAAGCCACAAATATATCCTAACAAGTTTGGGCTGATACTGAATTAGAGTGGACAAGTATAGTCAATCCACTCATACATTCTTGCGTGTCTGTCTTTTAATCCAGCATGTCCATTATTAGGTTGTATCACATTCAAGAATGGGGTGAACCAAACAACTGTAGCCTAATGAATACTTCCTCAAAACATTTTTCTGAGGTCTTTTAAATGTGTTTTGACTTCAGTTGAACAATTTGGACTTCCTTCTCACAAGAACCTATCAAATACAGACAATGTATTATGACTTGATTGTGTTTTCCTCAAAAGTCATAGGGTGAAGCTTTAAATACCCAGTACCTCAGAATGTGACTGAAGTTGGAATTAGGTGGCATTGGAAAGAGGTGATAAAGTTTAAATGAATCCATTAAAGTGGGTTCTAATCCAATCCTCCTGTTCTTGTAAGAACAGGACATTGGGACACGACAGAACACCAAATGTGAGTACACACCAAGGTAAAGCTGTCTGAAAACCTAGGCTATCTTTGGGTCAAGCAAACAGACCCAGAAGAAACTGGACCTAACACCTGATGTGGAAGAGGTCACCTCCAGAGTGTGACAAAATAAATTTCAATTGTTTAAACTATGAATCTGTGATATTTTGTTATGTGAACTCTAGCAAAATAACAGAGATGATTTTCACATATTTTTAGGTTATATATTACATTACTCATAGATCAAAATATTGATATTATTTTGCTGATAATTGCTAAAATTATCTAGATATAAGTTCTCTTGGATTTGCATGTCAATAAAGTATGATGCTAATGTCAATATTGTATCCACTTAAATTATGTTTTTTTTAGATTTTTTTATTTTACAGAGAATAAAACAAAACAAAGCAAAACAAAACAGAACAAAGCAAATCAGAACAATGCATGCAACATAAGACCCCAAAACAAGACGACAGGAAACCAACAGTGGCCACCACAGTCTCCTGCTGCCCTTGAAATAGCTGTCCATACGTCTTAAAAATGCATTTTTACTTTTTGATTTCACTGCTAATCGTGAGTATGAATCAAAATTCTAGTAGTTCACAAGTTACAAAATGTACTCTATCAATCTGCATTACTTAGAAATTATAAAATAAAGTGATTTCAGAATTGATGATATAGTTTGATTATTTGTAGTTCCATTATGTATACAGAACAACTTTAACCAAAGGAAAAACCTAAGCTTTCATATCAATAAATGAAACTTAAACTAAAAGAGCTGTGTGACTATAATTTTATATACTTTGTTGTTGCTCCTATCTTCATTAACACAGAAGACTAAAACAGTACTACTAAAATTTTTGTCTTAGTGTTGTCTTATTTATGTAGTCTCAGTGTAAAACAAAAAAATCAGAAGAACACTGCATAAAACACATTGCTGAATATACTCCTACATAGTGACTCTCTTACAAAAAAACACTTACTTTTTTTTTCCAATTTTCTATCTACTGTGAAATCAGAGAAGGTTTATTGTGCTCATCTCCAAAATTATAAAAACAAATCTGAAATGCTGAAAAATAGCCTATATTTATTTATACTAATTTTCTACTTTTAGGTTCTCCCTGAGGAATTTTTAAGCATAAATACCAAAAAAGATCCTAAGTGATCATAGTTAGTTTAGGGGAGCTTGCAAAAGAAGAATGTAAAAACATAAAATAGCACACTTCTATTACATTGGAATGTTAATCCTCTACTGAAAACTAGATTTTTGTCTAAGTCTGTTGAATTTTTCCTTTTATCTTTAAGACTAAGTAAGGATGCAAATTCCACCCCCAACTTAGTTAAGGAATTCCACACAGAAAGTGCCATAGGAGTGATAGCCTCTGGGGAAGAGGTCAGGGGACAGTGGACCTCACAAATGGACCTCAGTCTGTGTTAAAACACAAAATGATTGAGCTTTATGTATATGGAATCACCATCTCAAGTTCTCTTATATTTTCTGTGATACTAGACAAACCCTTACATCTACCAAGACCTTAAAAAACATCTTAGTTTAGTTTTTACTTGGGAAAAAGCTTGGGAGAAAGAAAGGGACAAATTTTGCCTTTGTTCTTGACTTATGCTTTTCTTTGACGCTCTTGGAATCTATCAGTAGGAACACCCTGGCCTTCACTCTCAACACCAATGTCTCCTCAGTGCCACGTCCTGTGTCTTGGTCCAAGCCACACCTGGATTGCTATATCACTCTGTAGTTTAGCTGCAGACAGTCACTCCAGCCTCCTCCATTATAGACCCTGAACTTTAGCCAGAAAAGTCATTTGAAATAACGTGTCCAGTGACTATGAAAGACATGAGAACAGGAACTTTGTTTTGCTCATTGCTTATTTCCACCATAGGCCCAGACAATGGCGGGCCTTACATAAATACTTTTGAATACTCACTGAATACATTAATAGACTGCATTCCGTCAATACTTGTCTCTTCCATCATCTTTTGCTTTAACATGCTTCCCCTGATTCAGTGTATACTCTGGAATCCATACCATGCCTGTTTCAACCTCTCAGTCTCTGCTCAAAGTAGACTTGCTCATTGTGTCTATTTTTCCTCAAATTCTGCCTCTTGTTAATGGAAATAGTAATTGATCATATTTCTTCTCAATACAAGAGAAAAACAAAAGTAACTCAACAGTAATATTTAGATATGGAGTCAATTAAATTTGACACAGTAACTTTCTGCTAACTATTTATAGATACACAAATGGTTCTAGTTTGGGTAGGAAATTTAGAAATCAATGCTGCTGATTTATTTTTAGGAAGCCTGTGAGCATTCTGATAAGAAGTAGATAACGTGTAAGTTCTTAGACAAAAATGACATTTCAATCAAGAAATACAACCATGAAAGAAAAGCTGTATGTCAGAGTACTTTGTTATTTAATGAAGTTCATGCCAAAGAAGGCTTATGCAATAGCTGTGGGTTATTTTTTATTATTTTATATTATTCTCTTTTTTAAAAAAAAACCCTATAAATGTGTCATATCATAAAAACTGTAACCTAAAAAATATTAAAGTGTGGCACTGCCATTAATGACATATTTTACCATTGGTGGTTCATTTGGCTAGTCTTTAGAACAAAAAAAGGTAAGTTAAAGAAAGAAATTTTATTTGATAACTAAGCTATTGAATCACAGTATATCATATTATGAAGAACAGAGAGCTTTTAAAACATTGTGTATTGTCACATAATATAGACAAAAATTATAGTGCACATGACACTAGATGGCATATTTCCCACTGCAAATAAAATTTTCACTGTAAATATACTCTTTTAACTAGTAATCTTAACTAGGATCCATACAATTTACAGAAGGAGATAGTCAATTCTATTTAATTTTATGAAAGCAGAAAAATCCTAGGTTCAAATCCCGAAATGCACTCATAGATATGTTACTGAGTTTTTCCAAGTCCTATCACATTAGTATTATGAGGATAATTTATTAAGTTACTTTTAAGAACAAGGTGTAATGTTTATAAAACACTTGAGTACAGTTTCTGGCACAGTAGCTTAAGTATACTATGGCTACTATTGTTTTATACAATGTATGGAATCCCACACTCTGATAAATGAAAAGGTTTTACATAGAATATAGTTCAATTCCCACATACGGGGATGGCGCCTTTGATAACCTTGAAAGATAGGTCTCTTGATCTTTACAGAATTAGAAGACATACTGAAAGACATATGTTCATTAACAGTTGAAGTTCCTTATTTCATATAATTATTCTTGCACATGTTATTTCCCTTCTTAGAGTAAGTACAACAATATGGAAAGAACATCAACACAAATTTAAATTTGTGTGCAAATACAGTGGACCATGTTATTTTGGTTTGATTAAACAATGAAATATTCTAATTCCATTTCATCATTATATTTAATTTATATAAAGCTAATGGCTTTCAGATACAGATAACAGTAAAGTTCTCTGTATTCAATACAGCTAACAGCAAAGCTAAAAGTATTAAAGTGAAAATGAGAAGTACAGTAAAAAAATGTGTAATGCAAAGTTTTCTCTTGATAAAACTTTTGATAAAAATATAAATCAAGGAAGTCTTATTTTAAAAAAATATTATACATGAACCATACAAAATGATTAAATGAGCTACACAAAACTATTAAAAGATGAAGTATAATATTCCAGTATATAACATACTAGAGCTAAGAGAATTAAACTCTACAACACATCTCTCCTCCTCTGTATAAACTCTATTCATCGTCTAGTGCATATTGGTGAGTTACTCAACAATTGAGAGACAAAAAAAAGATATGATAAAAACAACTATGGGAATGTATGTATCTTGACTTTAATACCAAATTGATTAAAATAATGGAGACCGGAGAGAAATCTAGATGAATTATATCTGGTAGCAGGTAAAGCGTTACAATTGTGAACACAAATCTTAGTGCATTAAAATAATGATACACTGATAGAAAATGACAGAAACTGGGAAATCTTTGAGGAAAGAACTTGTGGAAACTAAAGTTCACTATCGCACCCAGAATCCTGATGACACATGGTTTTAATAACACAAAGTAAGAACTCAAGAGGATACAATGGTTTGGGGCTTTGTAATTTAGTAAGAGTCAAAATAAGGTTGAGATCTGGAGTGCACAGATTTGTGGAAATGAAACTTTGCTGTACTTGTCACTATGTATTTACCAAGAATTTATTGAAATATAGCAAGAGGAAGACACTAGATATAATTACTTGATTGTTCATCAGTTAGGCACCGTTAATTTCACTTTTTGTTGCCGACTCAGAAACTGTTCAGCTTGACTTGTGAGTTCAGAGGAATTGAGCTGGAAACCTGTGTGATGTCCTGTAGGGCCATCTCTAGGACCATCTTGATCTTCTCAGGGGAAACTTCTCCTGTCATAGCATAGATACACTTCAAAACATATAGCTTTAATTATTAGGGCTGTTAAATATAGTGTTATCAGAAAAACCTTTTCTCCTAAAGCAAAACCACTTTGGTGCTATCTAGTAATCCACATTTACTTCTGTACTAGGATTCATTTGCCATATTCTGATGCAAATGGACTTGCAACCCCATATGCAGGGGCTGATAAAAAAATACAGTGGATGTTTCAATTAAACATTTATTATAGTACAAGACATATTACTATTAATTAGCCTCAAAATACTCCCTTAAATACTCCTTTAAACACACATCTCCCATCACTGTGGACACTTATTAAAGCAGGCCTGAAAGTCTTTGTGAATTTCTTAACTGGTTATAATTAAAATAATCAGGCGAATGTCGCTGCTGAGTGTCCATCGGTGGAGAGGCAGGCTCATAGGGACATTTCAGGGCGGCCTGATTCACCTTCTTTACCTGAATGGACACCATGAGACCTCTGGCTCTTCCCCAGTTAAGCAAGACCACAAAGGGTAAACATTCTGGATCAACTTGGAGCCATTACAGCACAACAAAAGATATTTAAGAAAGAGGATGACAGAACTTCTGCCAAGCAGCAAAAGGGAGTAATTTCTTGGGGATTAATGTGTGAATGTCTTTCAGTGTAACATATTTCAAACATACAGTATTTTGGTCACGTCACGTACATCCATGTTCCCTTTTGAGACTAAACTAGGGCTTCTTTTAAAGCACTGTGCATGCTTTCCCCCTCTATATCACATCTTTCAGTTCTTATATTTTATGCTAGAAAATCTGGTATTTCCCACAATGTCTTTCTGTTCTATTTTATCTTTGAAATTTTACCTCAAATTTCTGTGTAGGACCTAAACAGCAGGTTTTCTCTCTTTCCTTACATTCCTCCTCAGGTCTAGTATAACAGGAAGACAGCTAGGAAATAGATTTTAATGTATTCTCACTGAAGGATTAAAAGACAATCTGAGGCTTTTGACTTCCATTAGGGCCTTAAGGTACAGTGTAGATCTTCATGTGTGAAAGAAATTAGTGGGGCTAAATTGTGGGTCTATTGTTGATTGTTAAAAAATATCACCTATTTCTGATGCTTTTGTTCCACTTCTAGCTGCTTTATCTTTTCTCAGTGTTTTCTAATTCAGAGTGGAATGAATATTTCAGAAAAAAATCTTAAAGCAAAAATTAAAAAAATATATTAACTAAAAATAAACACAAATTAAAATGCGTGATTTTAGGGTATACAAAACAGAAACCAAACATAAGTTTTATAAGTAACTAAAGATACAAAGATACATTAAATTACATTCTGAAGAATATGGGACAAAAGTAAAGATTTCAAGTCTGGTTGTAATTGTTTTTGAAGCTCGGCTAGGAGTCTTTTTCTAATTAATAGCTTCAGCTGTGCCACCTCATTGAGAAGGAATTCAGCACCCAATATAATAACTAACAGGTTAATTCTAATTTCTTTAGGTAAAAGGGAAGCAATAGTCTCAGTTCACCACAGTAGGCCTGATACCTCATAATAAGGTGACAGATGTCCCAAATTGCCTGTTTGGGCTGGTACATAGAAGTAATTATGAATAATGCTTCTTTGCTGTCTATTAAAATATAACTTTATGTTTTGCTAATTACTGAGTGCCATTATGGGAAGAATCTGAAAAAGGAAATTTCCAGGATGACTGTAGCCTAGGAAAAAGTGTTGGTTGGAAGTTTGAAGGTGATTGCTTAAAAGGAATACAGGGGTCTTTTTTTATTAACGGGCATCATCTGTGCCAGTGCTAGGGATGAGGCCACTCACACACAACAAGAGTTCACCCCTTACTCATGACCTTCGATGGGAGATAAGTGCAGTATACAAGCCACATAACTAAGAACACGTTATCTACCAGCTGCCAAGGTCTCCCTAGTACTCAAGTATTAAAATCCAAAAGATACTCCAACACCCATCCCACATTTTACTTTTCCGTGACATCTGGCTTGATTACCTCATACTACTCCTTCTGTAAATTTTTACAGAAAATAGTTCCTGTACCAAACACTGAACTTATATCAGGTTCATCCTAGGGATGCATCCTAGGTGTTCTGGCTTGGGGTGGGTTTGGCAATGGACACGTGTCTATAAGGAAAAATCTTTGAGGATTTACCATAATGCATGTGAACCTGAGTCTGATTCTCAAAACAAGATAAATTTGTCTCCATACAAAAACATAGCACATATTCTCGGATAAAATCTAGTGAATGATTAAAACCACGGTAGTACCAAGCCCTATGTGCACTATGTCCTTTTTTTCTATACACACAAAGTGATCACAAAAGTTACTGGCATAATAACAGACTGATAATCAAAACTAATAATAAATATGACAAATACAATAATACATTATAATAAAATTGCCAGTATCACTCCCCTTGCATTTTGGTACCACTGTTAAAAAGAATAAGGGTTACTTTCACACAATCACTATGGAACTATCACAGTGATCTGATCATCCAGACGGCTGCCAAGTCACTGTTGGATGGGTAGTAAAGACATGAGACCAAGAGAAGATACATATATGGGGTAGGACTGAGCAAAATGGTGAGAAATTTCATCACATACTTGGAATGAAGCAAACTTAAGACTTAGGAATTATTTATTTCTTAAATTTTCCATTTAATATTCTTGGACCCATGGTGAACTATAACTGAAACCACAGGAGTCAAAGCTGCAGATTAACAGTTAACTTGTACACATCTTGATAGGGAGATTGGAGACTACTATCATTTCAGACAACACATGAAATAAGTGTGTAAACTAGGACTTGAACCCAGTCAATCTGACTGAGTCTTCTTCCTCAACTTTCACTGCACTTTTAATCTTGCATTAAGTCTGTGGCATATGGTTGAAGTTTAGTCACTTAATGTGTATTTAAATTTCCTACAGCAATAACGGTGTTTAAAAATGGTACACAAATTGAAATGGGTACTCTATTTGAATGTAGACAAAGAATAACTTGCAGATGGAACAACAATATTATAAGCCTGTTACAGAGGACCCTGAGTAACCTTCAGAGACCTGAAAAATAAGAATAAAAACCTACCTGGTATCAAAACAACAAAATTTGGGGTATCACGCAATCTGGTATCAGGAATAAAGTAGGAGATTTTTTCATAGAGGAAATAATAAATGGCACAGGCAGCAAACTGTATACTTCATCAGAGGACTAGAATCAACTAGCAGTGCACGACACTGGGAAATAAACTATGTTTACTCATTTACAAAAAAAGAAATACTATTTGCTGTCTTAGAACTATTTTGTGAGCACTAATGCAATAACATACGTAAAATGACTATGAGTGCCCAATACAGATTGTCCTGCATAAAGCACATGTCTAACTCACTGTTGTAGATATTAGATTCCAAAATAAGCGAGGATTTACAAGGGTTCTGTGAATGTCTGGAATTTGGAATGAGCTCTATTTCCTCTTCATACAAACACTAGTGCAACAGTAATTTCCTTTACTGAGTCAATCTGATGGATTTTTCTATTTGATGTCCATTTCCATAAAGTATAGGCCTCATCTAATTATCTCCAGGTCTGCTTCCAACAATGAGTGTGACCATTCTGTTCCTCTTTTTAGCAAAGCAAACCTCTGCATTTAAAAAAGCTTCATTTTGTTTCTTGTATCTTCTCTAGCCATAAAATGCACTCTCATCCAAGTCCTCTGCCAAGCTGAGCAATAAAAATAATAAATGAGAGGACTGGAGACTCTACACGGACTTTTAAAATGCTCCAGCAAAGGTGACCCTGAAAAATTATTATGGTATATTATCAATTAGTTGACACTATCTAGAAAAATGAAGTTAAATGTTCCTCTGTTTTGTTTAGTTTTATATCTCATAATTCTAACTAACATATTTCACTGGAAATGCATATGGTAATATCTAGATGGGCTTGGGTTAGGTATATTCTCTTTTGGATTCTCAGTGAACATTATAAATATTCAGGCCACTAATATAGAGAATAGGCCCAAGATGACAAATTCAGTAAATCTTAACACAAGGAAAGTCAGTCTCAGATTTCCAGGGTTGAGGGAATTCAGTTGCTTTTTAACGCAGTCAGGCTTTTTAATGCACAATGATAAATGCATAAGGATAAAAACAAAACAGACTGTAAAATGTTTCAAGATGAAAGTCTATCTTTGAGAGTTATTCTACCCATGAGGCTAAGTGTGACACAAAATATTCATCATCATAATTTAAATTAATATATGGCCTATTTACAGGGTTCACATTTCAAAAGCTTTCCACATGTATCATATCTTTCTGTCTTAATTAAAAACTATAATGGTGTAGGTTAGGTGCCATTTTTGGGTTGCTATAGAAATTAACTATATATTCCCTAGGAATAATTGCACTTTTTTTTTTTAAAGACAGCTTTGGCTCTGTAGTTACGGCTGACCTCGAACTCCCTATGTAGCCCAGGCTGGCCTCACACTCACCGCAATCCTCCTGCCATAGCCTCTGGAGCGCTGGGTTACAGGCGTGCAGTGCCACACTTGGCCTAAACGCACTTTTATGATAAGCAAATGAGCATGTTGGTACATCTGTATTTTTCCCAACAAATACATGTATGTGACTTGCCAGTTTCATGAAGGTAAGCAGTTTTATTGCTTAAATTATTTCTTTCCTAGAATGATGTGATAATGTATGGAAAATTGAGTAAGAGGTATTTGTTGGTGGATATCATCTTTAAGTCTTATTTTGAAAAATCATTTATCAAACAGTTGCCAAGAGAAGTGATGAGAGTTCCTTGTACCTTTTGTCCACCTTTCCTCTTGTTAGTAATTTAAGTAATGGGTAATTCTTAAAAACAACAAAAAATAATGTTGTAACTAGCTATAACATAAATATAGACTATGTGAAGTTTTACCAATTTTCCACTAGTGCTTTTTTCTATTCCAGAATTGAACTGAGATCCCATAGAACCATAAGTCGTCATATCTTCTCTTTAGTTGCTTCACATGTACCTTTCTTTGTCATTCAGGTACTTGACACCTGTGCATGCACATATACCTTTACATATACATATACCAAGAGGTATTTGTTGGTGGATATCATCTTTAAGTCTTTTATTTTGAAAAATCATTTATCAAGGCTACACCCAGAGGGCTAAGTCAGTGATTAGGAGGTGATTATTTGAAGGTTATCAGAGGGAAACTGCCTTTCATTGGGATCTAATTTCATCTTTTCCTCTAAAATATTGACATGTTAAAAGATCACATGGAACAGAGGGTTGTTTGTTTGTTTGTTTGTTTGTTTGAGATAGGGTCTTGCCATGTAGCTCAGGTTGGCCTCAAAAGCATGAAATCCTCTTGCCTCAGCCTCCCCAGTACTGGAATTACAAAGATGTGCAATACCTGGCTAGAATAAAAGTTCTGATTTCTAGGTAATTGGACCTAAGTATGTTGACCTGCAACCCTAAAAAAGCACATGCATAATTTAAAGCACACGACCAAACCTATGTGTACTCTATTTTTCTAAAGATGGGGCGCCCTACTTTGTCAGAAATAGGCAGAAAGGAACCTAAGAAAAATTAATCAGAGAATGTCAGAAATAGGCAGAAAGGAACCTAAGAAAAATTAATCAGAGACTGTCTAAAACTGAAGAGAGTTACCCTAGCTAAGAGTTGTATTACACGTAGCTCCCTGAAAACAGTGGATCAAATTTTAATTTTTTTTCTGTGCTACCACTTGACCACACTGTCACTGCTTATTAGAACTAATGTGACAATTAATACCAGCTTACTTCCAAGCTTAGATGATAAGAAAAGTAAATGGATGACAGGGAGAAGGAAGCCAGCCTAAAAGCACGGGCCTGGCTCCTGCTTGGGAGTCGCTTGGCGATAAAAGGTGAGAAGGAGAAAAACAACAGCACAGTAGAGCTCTTAAAATTGCTTAATCACACACAAAAATACACAGTACTGTGCGTATTCATTATGACAATATATAAATATTCCTGGGCAATTTCATAAAAAGCTCTTGCAAAAATATGGGGTCAGAGTGTTTGAGAAAGGACTGATCAAGAATAGTCACTGTGCTGGGAACATGATTTTTCTTCCATTAAACTCAGGTAATTATAAACTACAAGATACAGGAAAGATACTTTTGGATAATAATTGGGCTATAAAAGGATTGTTACAAAACTAGACATCTTATTAACATCACCAAGTACAGCACTTGGAAAAGGCATTTGAAATTTCTGAAACTCTAATTGTATTAAAAGTAAGCTTTCTCTGCCCTTTAATCTTCAGCCATTCTTAAATCTCTTTTCCATTTCATCTTCTAAAAATTGAATTTTGTTCTTCTGGTGACAATTTTTTATGTTTTTCATGATCAATTCTTTATTTCTAAAATAGTATAGATTCACTAACCTGATTATCTTGGGAGAAAAGTCTTTCAACCCAGTCTCAGTCAATCTCTAGCTGGTCTTAAAATAAAATCATGACAATTCCATTCTTTTGTTTAAGGAAAATGTTTTTCAGGAGTGGGATTAGTATATCCTTTCATTATGACATGAATTTAAATTGCTAAACAATGCATACATCATAGACAATAATAAGGAATATGATGATAATAACAGATAACCTGTTTAGCAAAATTCCTTGAACACAGTAATGATCAACAATAGTTATTTGATTAGTGTTTCTAAGTAATATCTGATTTATCAAAGAAAGGTTCATTGAAAACACAAAAAGGAACAAATTCTTGCACACTAAATGTTTCCAAATGCACTTAATTATTTCGCTGGGATGGGAGCTAAGTTTTCCTTCAAATACACAGGGAAACTCTGGGTTATTTTACGTTTTATTGACCTCTTGGTTTTGGATCATATTATATAGGTGTCCCATTTGGCTCAGATGCAAACCAGACTAAAGTAAGGAGCAAAAATGGCAAAGGAAACACAAAGACAAGAGCGTTGACTTATACATGTCCGCATCATTCACAGTGGTAGATGCTCACCACGTATCTGAAGGAGCTACTGTTGCAGATTATTTTATTCCTGTCAGGAGTATGTGTTTAATAATGCATTTATCTTTATGGTGAAGAATGGGCATGCTCTGGAAACAGAAGGACATTGCCTGTTAGGGTCCAACTAAGATTTCTTCTTCATTTCATTTTATTTTTCTTTTTACTTTAAAAGCAAAACAGAAAAAAGGATGGAAATAATACAGAACTTCAAAAAAAAACCCCAAAGAAATTGATACTAATTAATATATTGCATGTTGTCATCTTAGAAGTAGCTGTTCAGGTCACAAGATCTAGGCAAAAAAAAATGATCAAACACAAACTATTGTTTTCTATGAAGCAACAGAGAATTAGTATAGTTATCTATCTTGCACACATACATTTATATATGTATACCTATATATATACAATCTTTTCCTTTCTTCCATTTCTCCTTTCTCCTATCCCAGTTGTTCTTTCCTTTTTAATACTTTCTTTCCCTTTCATTATTACATTGCTTATTGTATATTTTGGATCTTATTATTTTTTCAGTTTTTTATTACTTATTTTTAAAAAGGATCACCTTGAGGCTTTTATAGGTAAATGGAGGCAACTTGAGAAAATACTCATAAGTGAAATCAATCAGACTCACATTTGTAAATATTGTATTGTCTCCCTGGTGTAAACTAAGATTTCTGAATTGTTCTTTCTTAAAAATAGTGGTTGATTTGGTTCTGTAAGAATCTGATCCAACTCTTAGGAGGCAGAATACTGAAGCAGACCCTGCAGGGCAAGACTATTTTATGCAAGTTACAGATGGATCTTAGCGACAAGTTTTCCAGGAGGGGACATAAGAAAGATTCCCATACATTCATAGCAAGAATGAAATTAAAAAAGTCAACATACAGCCCACAACAAGATTTTGATTTTAAAACTGGGACAGGACAGCCTTGCCCTTCCTTTCCTTTGGCTGTACTATGAGGAATAATATTTTGGAAAATATCTACTTTATTTACGGTTGTTAGTCCCAGTGAGTTCAAAGTCCATCAAATCATTAAAAGAACTTTACCAATGTTTTTAAATGAGAAAAAAGTCCTAATATGCCTCACAGCAAATAGAAAATATTCTAATATTGCAAAGATATAGGTCACTTAGTACATAAAAACAAGTAGGCAACCTGAAAAAAGACGCCTGAAAATATTTCATTCCTTTCCCTTTCCTTGGGCACAAATGCTTTGAATCTAAGTGGAAAATTTTAGGTAGATGTATTTAATACACTGCTCACTAAATGGTTCAAATAGCCCCCAGAGTCCAGTAAAATGGAATAGTGATCAATAGAGAAAATATGAGAATTTTAGCCACTTCTTTTATCTAAGATATCCCTTGTATATAAGATTTACTGTGAAAAATTCAGATTAGTAAACATTTATGTATGTCAGAAGAATCCAAACTTTCATGTATTTAAATAAATAATCTATCATATGTGTTAGTGTATTTTGCTTGAAAATCAACAGCAAAAAACGCTATATTTTAGCATAAAAGTTTAATGAGGAATATAGAAATCATTCAGTTATTTAACTATGTACTACTTGTGAAGCCCTTATTATTATTCCTTTTGTTTCACTCTATCCACAATTGACAATATATTTAAAGAATGATTTAAAATTTCTGAACGGTTTATCAGTTGCCTGAACAGATTTATATATTACTATCTTGCCTTTATGAAGAAAATGAAATTTAGTCAAACATTTCTTGTACTTATGCATTTAATTATAGCATGGGGCAAGTTTTCTGCTCAGTTTTTCTCCCAAACAATGTGAAAGGATTGTAATTTTCTAATTCTAAACATAATAGTCTATAGTAATTTACTTAATTTGTTAACTAAATTTCTTTCATGAAGTAAAAAAAAATCAGTATCTATTCATGAGCATTAATTCAAATTTAGTGAATATAAAACAACTATATTTTTGCAAGAAAGTTATTTTTATTTCATGCATTATTGCTTAAAACTTGTAAGATGGATTTGGGGTTCAACAGAAGTAGCAGACTCTTGCATAAACTAATATGCAGGTATAATCAATCACATAACTTACAACCTTCAGTTTGGAGCGTACCCAGACTACATTGAAAGGTTCATCGCCTGTCTTTCTTGGCCATGGATTCTCTCTCTAGGTGCCATGAAGGAGGGGTACAGTATGTACACAAAAGACCCCAAGTGCAGCTTTGACTTGGCCACTAACTGGCAAAATAACTTTGAGCATGTCAGTTAGGCTCTTCAAGGTTCTATTATATTTTCTGATAAATGAAGAAGCTCTTTTTAGCTTTCAACTGTTGCAGTTATCAAAAAAAATTCAATAATTATATCATACATATATAATAAAAATTAGGCTGATTAGAAATTTAAAAACACTGAATCATAAAATTAGTCAATACTTCTGTACAAAAATAGAAAATTCTAAATAAAAACAATGCTTAAATGGATAATAAATTAATTATTAATGAGTTGATATAAAAATAATCAATTAATGCAAACTAAATGTATAGAATTAAAAGGGCAATAATCTGTGTTTCCTGAACTCTGAAATATATTACTGATGAAAATAATTAAGATTTATAACTAATACTTATAAGGCCTCCCAGTCAAATTGTAGTCACCCAAGAAGTACTTACACTATCTCTATAAAATCTTTCCTGGGACTACTTTTTTCTTTCAAAATCTCTCATCTGGGAAGGATCCATTTTGTCACATTAATTCTTTCCTTCTTTAAACTGTAATAGTAATTAATTTCTGAACTAGCAATTATCAGTTTTGAAGTATATTTGACCTTGGTACATTTCCTTAATTCCTCTTGTCTCTCAAACAGATTAATTTATTAGCAATCAAGAGCCACTTCTTTGATTTCTCTATTTGTTCCTACTATAGAGTTCCAGTTCTTTTCATATGCAATGCTTTCTGGTGATACACTGAAGCCTGGCAGCATGACCAAGGATAAAAGGAAAGAGAAAAAGAGAGGAGAGGGAGAAAAACAGAGCAAAAAGCAGGGATGTCTCTCCTTTTTTTAAGTTGTTCAATGGGTTTTACACTGTATTCTGTATTTATCCTCTTTATTTTCTCACACCCTATAAAATATTAATAGTTCCCTATTTTCCATCTCTGCCTCTTCCTGCTAATTCCTCCTAAATGAACACATGCTTGCAAAGACCCAATATAAGGTCATTATTTTTAATGATCCTACTATACCATTCACTCCAAAATGACTCTCCTTAGAATCTGTTGTGTATTTCCACTACTGTTCTTGTTTTTCTGGTGTATTTTCTCCTTAGTGATATACAATATAACTCCTGTATTTCTCACATGTTATATTTTCAATCCTGAGCATCTTTAAAATATCTCTGTAAACAGTTACCACACAATGCTTCTTTTCTGTAGTAAACATGCCTTCCATCTTAGTTGTGCTGATGTCCTAACTTGGTGATAAAATAACTGTTTGACCCTAAAAGACACTTTTGGGAACAGTACAGTAGCCAAGTGAATTCAAAGTTTTATCCTCAAAAAGATAAATGTAGTATTTTTTAGAGTAATCTTGAGTCTGGGCATGCAAGATGATGCTAGCCTTTTTGGATTAATATTAGGAGAAGAGGAGGTCCATTTTTGTTGACAAAGAAAATTTTTCTACATAACTGTAATTAGGGGCAAATCAAGATATTAATGGTGCATTATATTCTACAGCTTTAACTGATTATGCACCAAGAAATGGCTTTCCAACTTTAAATGCTTTGCAAAACATTGCTTCCTTACCCTGCTCTGTGCACAAAATATAATGAAATCTAGATGTACTATTCAGAATATTCAATATTTATTCTAAAGTGTGAATTACTGGATTCTAAGAATATTTCATATTCTCCAAAAGAGCATGAAATCTACCTCTACTAATTAGTTTCTTTATGAAGCCTTCCAGACAATTACAGGGTAATACTACTGGTCAATGCTTTAGGTGTTTTCCATTAAAGGTATAGTGGCACTACCAGATGAATTGCTTCATATAAAAGCACTTACCACAAAGCCCTATAATGGAAGGTTAAGTGCTATACTTAATTACTAATTTCAACCCTTATTACCTATATTTTGCAGTGCAAGCACTTTAAAGGGAACCAAATATAGCCTGTTGGTTCTTGCTTCTCTGATTATAGGATTTGGTGGTAAAAGCATTAGTCCTGCTGCTTTTCTAATAAATAATACCCCCCAAAATTTTAAAAATAAAAATAGCCACACCACAAACTAATATAAGAGCCATATACTTAACTTTGCTACTGAACTTATATAGTATTTAAGATTGTTTTGTTTTAAAAGTTTAAATCTAGATGACATGCCATCTAAAATTTATATTCTACCTTTATAGCACTATTGCAGATAAAGCTCTAAGAGAAAGGATCTTTGACATTTTTGTGGCTTATTTCCTGACTCAGCATGATGTTGAAATGCCTGCAGAGGAGATGATTAATAAAGAATTTGATGACAATAGTGATGACTTATCTGAATTCTTTACATATTGATCATTAACTTTTTATATGTATATATTGACATTTTCCATACGTGTTATTTTTGTGTAGGCAGACTTTAGTTTTCTTTCTTTGCTGATATCTTTCAAAATAACTGTAACTTTTCTTAGTCTAGATTTATTAATTTTACTTAAATGCTCCTTGGTGATAGAGTACTTAGAATCTTTGACTAAACATTAAAAGTTGCAGCTAAAACAACTATTTCTAAAGATTAGCTTCTCAGTGATTATGATATGGCCAACTTCTAGTATTTATTTTGTATCATGTTTATTTTTCTTCTATTCAATTAGTGAGAAATTACATGTAAAAAATTAATTTATAAAATTAAAAATATTTCTTCCAAAAATATGGCCCAGTCCCTGCACCAGAATTCTAACAGAACATTATTAGCCTGCCTCACATAGAGAGCAGAACTTTTTGAGACTGGACCACCCAGTAGATAGTATTATTAATCTCATAAATTATAATACACTTTTGAGGCACAGACAATTTTAAAACCATTAAATATTTACAAAAATTCATTGGTGCATTAGTAAACTACATTTGAATGATGTATGCTTCTAAATCTTAAACTGTATTTCTCATTTAGATATGCATTTACTACGTTATCAAAATAAAATTGAACTATTTATGTTTTTAACTTAGTTTAATCCAGAAATTCCCAAATTGATGTAAGTATGTCTTTGTAACCATTAATAACCTCTAGAGCAGAGTTCTTGAAGGTAAGGACTTGAAAAGTGCTGCTAAGGTACTAAAAAGTAACTTATTTAAAAAAGATATTTTAAAGAATTACCTTTTGAAACAAAGGCAGCCCTCAAGAGGTAACTGTCACATGTAAAAGCAACGTGAAAATCACTTTATACTTTCAGTCTACTCTACACAGCTGCTAACACTCTAACCAAAACTCATAATCAAAAGTATATATATATATATATATATATATATATATATTTTTTTTTTTTTTTTTTTTTTTTTTTTTTTTTTTTTTAGAGAGTACTTGGTAACACCTGACCTTACTCTGGTTTGTCTTTGATGGGCTCCAGCACAAAGACTTGCTCTTAGCAAACACAGATTGATCAATGAATATTTTGGAAAAATTACCAATTTATTTTTCTACGGTTTTACTTAGGTTATAGTTGCTATTTTTAAAAGCACATTTTATACTAGGATTTCATTGACTTCAAGGGAGATTATGAGCAGGGGTGATCTAACAGTTCCCGTATAACCAAGTGACTTTCTTTTCAGATCTTCCGTTCCTTCATCTTTTTGGAGATAGTGCCAGAAGCACTGCATTCATATACTTATAAAATTGTGGTAATTTCCAGGATGCCAAGTTGGCAAATATTTGTGAAATGTATTCTTTGTTAATATTATGATAGAGCATGTTATTGGATTGTTTGCTTTTGAATTCTGTCATAGTGTAGTTTATTGCATTTAATTCAGCAGATATTTGCAGAGGACTTGTTTTAGAGAGTATTTGGAACTGGAGCTTGAAGATATAGAATTAGATAAGTCAGAAAAGTTGTAGAGAAGATTCATGGCTATTTCATTCCATAATGGTGAGTTAGTACTATGGACAATTGATAGTGATTTAGTAAATTCACTATTTTATGAAATCATATCCTCTAAGAAACAAATAATTCTAAAATTAATTTAATTATATATATATATACATATACTTTTGATTATGATGTTACTGGTTTTTTTTAAACAATGGAGGTGAAGAGTAGAATATATTTATTGAGAGAAAGAAAGCTTCTGTCTGAAGAGAGACAGAAGGGGTCCCGAGTGGGTTACCTATGATGTTATTGTATAGGATGAAAATGTATTTTTTAGTTTTTCTTTATACTGTGCTATAATTTGTAAATTATACAAAAACAGTTGGGAACAGAGAAAAATGAGACAGGCTTTTAAGAACTGATTTTGTACTACAGCAGAGAGGATAGATTCTTTCAGTTATCTTTATATTTTAAATTTGTACGCCATTTAAAATAATATATTTATTTTTAAATTGAAAATATGTGCAAGTACCACCGGTTTAAATTTCTAATCTACCACCCTTTTTTCTGTAAAACAGTACCGAAAAGTTCATTAATAATGAGCAAGATAATTTCACTTTACTGACATGGCATAGCGTTCTATTTACAGACTTAAACTGAATAATACTGGCATCACAAAAGCCTTGGGAAACTCCACAGTTACATGAAGGTGAAACAAAAATTTTTAAGCTTATATATTTCTTGTGACTGCTGGGTTTTGACACTACTGTTTCCGTGAGTGCTGGTATTTGGTACTATAGCTTCTTGGTAAGTTGTGTGCTTACTCCCTGCTCACCCCACACCTTTCCTAAATTTGAGCTCTGTACTGCCATGAAAAGAAAATTCCAATCCTACTTTCTCTCAGAATGAAGAGTGTTACAATAGTCCCTCCTTAGTTCTAAGTTCTACCTTTGTTACTTTTGACAAAGCCTTTCCTTTGTTCAAATGCAAGGATTCAGTAAAGAAAAAAAAGCTTTGACCTGTTGCGCCTTTTATGTGTGCATTTCCCTGCTTTCACTGATGTCCTGAATTTTGTAAACAATATTGTGTGCCTTCGAGCTCACCTCTAAAATGCCATTGGTACATGGCAGCAAGAACGGTTTAGGACAGCATTCCATTCACATGACTCTAAAGTCCAATAACTACTTGATGGTTTCTCCAAAAAACCACAATTTGGTGAGACGGACGCAAAACAGTGCTTTGTTTTCCAGTTTCTTTTTTCATAAAATCTTTCCCAGGAACAAATCCCCCCACTTACCTGCTGGGTAGCGCTCGATCACGGGCCAGCTGTCCACCTGCAAGGTGGCATTGCCACCACTCCTCGTGAAACGCACTACATGGTATTTCCCATCATTAATGATCGCATTGGACTCTTCAATGGCGATGTCATCTGTCCCAACATTAAATTTAACTCCAATTTTTCCTTGGTGCTAGAAGAGGGGAGAAACAAAGCAGTTATACTAAGTTGAGCTAATTAGTCAGCATTTAATGAGAGTTGCATATGAGGCATTATTCAAGACCATGCGTTAAAAACCGCTGCTTTCCTCTAATTTTACTTGTGAAAAGCTACATGTGGTAAAAGCAAGATTCATGACATTTGAGTAAATATAAGACTCTTTCATGGATAATAGATATCTCAAAAGACACACTTTCAAGGATGTTGAGCTGCCTTTTTCCCAGAAGTGGCCCGAGAGAAGGTGCGCAGCTGTTTGCATGAAAGGACATCCTTTCATGTCCTTCAGCATAGCTCTTTAATCCACTCTCCCCACTTCACCAGCAAAGTGACACTTGAAATCCCCCCTTTTAATAACTGCTGAAATCAAAGCAAGAAGTCTCCTTAGCGGGAACTGATAAATGCTCACAAAACAGAAAATCATTGTAACAGCAATGGGGCAAAGAGACAAGCATTAAATGGATGTAGTTTCTTAGTCATTATTCACAAAACCATCCAGTGTTACCAGCCTAAAACATTTAATTTCTCTGTTTTACAGATGAAGAAACTGTGACATAGGAAGGCACGATGTCTTGGTCAAGGTTGCATTACTTATTAGAGATGTGTTAGAACTAAAATTTAGTTCTCTCAGTTTTAGATTCTATCTAAGCTAAGATGAAGCTAAGATATAATTCTCTAAAAACTAATTCCTCTCAATTAAAAACCGTAGCATTATAAATCATTCTAAGTGTGAAGTGATGGCTGTGTATTAGAATGTCATAAGATGAGGTGATAAAGAAAAGCATATGCTTGCATCCTCTGCCTCCAAGAAGCATTTCTAACAGCAGGACCATCGCCCTCGAACAGGACTAAGCCGATTTTTAAAGCAGGTGGATTTGCCTAATCAGTAGCACAGGATACCTGTGCTGCAGGCTCCTGTCAGAATGCATAACCTCAAACTGTCTGCGGCTCATCTTTCACCAACCTCGGGTGAGAGAAATGACATGAGGGATGAGGGGTTTAACTGACACGCAGTCCATCCACTCCTAGAGGAATTTTAAATTGGTAGTAGAAGCCGAAAGGATGGGACCATGTTCTCTTGGCCCTTTACTGAGTTCTTCTCTTCATTGAATTCGGCAGCAAGAGGGTGGCATCAGTTTACATGGAAAAGTCTCACAATCACAATGTCCTATAAAACTGCATTAAGTAAAAGGAAGTGTTCAAGGGCCGAGGATTTAGCTCAGTGGCTTAAGCGCTCGCCTGGCAAGCATGAGGTTGTGAGTTTGATCCCCAGTACAAAAAAAAAAAGTAAGTGTTCAAAGTGTTATTTTTGACATTACTAATTATCCTCTTGATATGCACACCCTAAATGCTTCCTCTTTTTTCCCTGTGATTCTCATTGTCCACAAATGAAGATGGGCATTTTTGATTTCAACTTGTTTTAAGTTTGATGGCTCATGTGACTATAAAATATTATACTTCTATTTTTACATTATCTATGTATTTGTTAAAGTAATATAACATCAGATCTCTTAAAAGTCTTAAGATTTCCTGTATAATATGCATGTATAAATACAATATATACATAATTTATTGAAAGCAAGCAAATAGGAATTCTGCTAAAATGAGAAAATAAAACATGTTCACAGTTCTGAGGTAAAAATGATGAAAAGTAAAAAAACTCCATAACTCCTTAGACAAATTTCCATTTTTATTAGAAATTTCTTGTTTACCACTTGAATCATTCTATTAAAAAAAAACCCCAAAATTTCTTACAGTGTCATGTATTAAAAAGTAAAGATAATGAGAAAGACAGTGGGGGGAAATAAATGTCAAGAGTAACAACAGACCAAGTCTATGCAACTCTTAAAATTGTCTTGTTCATTTGAGTTTCCTAGCAACCAAATGGTATATAGTGCTCTCATCACTTAGTAAATACTGTGGTGTTCCACAGAGCAGCTCCCTGACGAGGTTACTACTTATCTCCATGTCACACATGAAGTCACAGAGGCAGAGGGATCAAGTAACTTGGCTATGGTTGTACAAGTAGAGAAAGCAAAGCTGTGATTCAAATCCAGAGTCTGTGCTCTCAGTCACTGCACTGGGCTGAAGTTATGACAGTTGGCTCATTCACCAGTTGCAGTCAGCATATTTGATAAACCCGGCTGTTCTTGGTCACCTGTTTTATCTCTCCTGCTAAAGTAGAAGCACTACAGGGCACTGTATCGTTTTGAAGTAAGTAAATATGTATTAATCACTGTGTGCTTAAAATAATTTTACAATGGATTGTAAGAAAATTAACATATGAATATGTTAAGATGTTAACTCTTATGGACTCCTTTTTCTTTTACTTTTAGCTGAGATCGAGGAATAACGAGATAACTAGTCAAAGACATTCCTGTTGCCATTTTATAAAATGAAGTATGAAATTTCATAAACCAGACTTAGCGCCGTGTTTAGGGTGCTGAATCTAGTGCATCAGAAAGGGAGGGAAGGACAAGAGGTGATGCTAGCTGTCATGTGATTTTCAGAGACAGTTGTGATGTGGGATTTGCACATAACTCCAAGGCAGAAGGTTATTTTCCTTTATCCCAAGGGCCTGGGAAAGGGACTTTAGCAAAAAATTTCAGAATATTTGACGTGGTCTTCTGGTATTTGGTAGCAGTGGTTTTAATCAGCAACCAGGAATTGGGCTATGTTAGGGAAATCTTCCAGGAGGAGGAGCTGTGGGTGCCTGATACCCAGAGGGTGAAAAAGACATACAGCACAAAGCACACCCACTTCCCTGTTAGACCTAACTATCTGTTAGAACAAGAGCGTGTGAATGTTACCTTGGACCCGACATCAGAGAGCCAGCTCAGAACTGTGTTGTATCCTGTTTCCTGCTCAGTATAGTCAGTGAAGGAGACGAATGGGTGGCCAATAAAACAATAGAAAACCATGTTCACCAGGGACTGAGGCAGAAATCCTAAAGGACCACCTGCAGGAGGTACCTTAACCCCCTTCTAAAGAATTTCAGGTTGGGCATTTCTAAAGATGTGGTTAAGGGCCCTACAGGGTGCATCAATACCTCCAAAAACTACTTCCTCACAAGCTTCCAGCACAGATTAAGCCTATCTAGTATTAGCCAAGTATGGCCATTTCTGCTCTTTGGCTCTTATTTCTCCTGTCTTATCCCTGAAAGGTTCAGGGGAAGAGAGAAGGGAGAGTCTGGAAACAGTAGAAAAAATAATCACGTTCCCCTCCTAGCGCAAGTGGCATCTCCATTGTTGCCCAGCAGGAGTAATGGAGACATTTTAACTGCAGTTGTAAGAATGTATTGCTTTTTCCCCACAGCCTCTCCAGCACTTGTTGTTGGTAGTTTTTTCTATTCTGGCCATTCTTTCTGGAGTGAGATGGAATCTCAGTGTGGTTTTAATTTGCATTTCTCTAATGACTCATGATGATGAACATTTTTTCATATATTTATTTGCCATTCGTATTTGTTCAGCTGAGAACTGTGTATTCATTTGAGATGCCCATTTTTGGATTGGGTCTTTGAATTTCGAGGGTGCTACTGTTAATGTCTGGTTGTTTTAATGTAACGTACTGTGCTGCCTATGTTGTCCTATTCTGATCTGCTCTGTTCTGCCCTCTTTCATTTTCTTTAAAATAAAATTAACAAAAAAACAAGAATGTATTGCTACAAAGAAGTGAAGAAAGTTACTTTTTTATGCCTCAACATGAACTGATAACCTCTTTTACAACCCAAGAGTGACCGCGGTAGTGTTGGGACCTTCCCTGGACTTCACTGGGATCAGGAAAAAAAAATGTTCCTACAAGTGTGAATTTTGCTGCATCCTAGAAAGCCGGTGTGAAACAAAGCAAGCACACAAAAATATGTGTTACTCCTATGCTGTCCTTTGTTTTAGGGTTTCTTGTAACACAGAACTGCACACTGCGAGAGAGACTGAAAAAGGTTCTTGAAATTTCCTACAGAAGGATATACTTGTCTGTTGTTCTCAGACTTCTGATTAATAAAATGTCCAAATTCTGTGAAAAGAAGTTTTACAATGTGAAAGCTAAAAAAAGTTCCAAAATCAGAATAAATTCCTTTACCTTATTCTTAAATCTTTCTGCTATGTGAAACACAAAATACTTATTTCTTAGGGTCCGGAAATGCCCAAATTTCATAGAGTTTGGTTTCTTTCTTATAAAATAATAAACAATTAAGAAAAATGAGTATCATTGAAGCTTGAAGAGTTTTTGACTTTTAAGCGATGATCATCTGTTTTTGGATATGTTCATCTGTTGCCTCAGTCTTTATCTTTGATATCTCATAGGAAAAATTTATAGAATTAGCTAGAACAAAACTCAATACCAAATACCAAAGTAGATCCAAATAACAGGCCCCATCCCAGTGAAAGCATTGTCTGTCACACATGAAATTGCATCAAGGACTAGAAAAGCGATATACATATACATGATATCCAAAGTGTCCCATTTTCCTAAGAAAAAAATTTAAATGTACACAAAGTAGAAAGTATTACTATCAAATATATTTAAAGGGTCAGTATTTATGATTTTATTCAGAAACTGTAAATATCTCAAACAGAGCCCTTGCATGTTGACAGGATAGCAAGTCATTTCAATTACATAAACAATAAAATCTGCTAACCTTTCGTGCTGATGGATAATTGTAATTTAAAAGTTCATTTCAAATTCTTATTCTCTAGGATTAAATGTGATTGTCTTGGTGAATCCTCATGAATAATGCATTAGCAAAACCAGCAGTCATTTCGCTGGACATGCAATGATCTCTCTGTGTTGTAGCTGCCTCGAAATGAATAACTGGCTTCCACCATAATTTCACAAATCTATTATAAGAATATCAGTAATGAGCCATTTATAATTTAATGAAGTCTTGGCATGGATTCATTAAATAAATAGTGACAAAGGTAATTATTGATTTTTTTTATGAAAGCTCATTTCTGAATAAGGACTATAATATTAAACCAACTTAAAAAGGAAACATCACAAAGTACGACACCTGGAAGGTACTTGAAAGTTCTAGCAAGTGGCACTGCAGTTTCATACACTCTACAATTCCATCTGAAACAGCGTATTCGTTTGAAGAGTATGTTTGAACTGAGACTGAGATTTAATGATACTCTCAATATCTTCCACATACTTCAAGCAAGGTGCCTGCATGTCAGAGATGCAGACATATTCTAATTTATGTGCATATAAGACAGAAAAGACAGAATACACATATATAAAACTTTAGCCTTACATATGGCATACATATATGTTATGTAAGATTTTAGACCTCTGCTTTCTCCGCCCTACTCTTGAGTCCAATAAAAGTGTTTGGCTCATCTATGCTGAGGAAGGCGGAACAGTTAAAAAAAACAAAACAAACAAACAAAAACAAAACCTGAACTCTTTTTCTGTCTGCTTGTTTACTGTGTTCCTAGGGTAGCACAGCGCAGGATGAACTGCGCAGCCCGGGGGTACGCAGGTGAGAGGCAGCCCTGCCTACCGTGGTAAAGTGCGGGGCGCTGGGGCCCCGTTTTGGACAGAACAAGACAATGTCTTCACACACGCTCTGTGACTACACTCACTTTGGAATAGAGAACTCCCATGACCCAAATCTACACTGTCATTTGAAATCAGAGTCAGTATGAATGTTATACTTTCCCCTCTGGGACTCACTCTCAACAGAGAGTGGAGATTTTAAGGCAAGAGGGGGCCTCTGGAGGCTGCAGTCTCCGTCACAGAAACCCTGCATGGACTGGGCACCACATGCCTCCTAACTGAAACGAATGTGCTGATTCTGATCATCGCTCATTTAACCTGAAGCCACTTGCAAGCGAAGGACCTGAGAGGTCCTACTTGCGGATAGAGTGTGCTTATCAATCTAGGTAGTCTATAATTTCAAGAAGAGATTTTTGTCTATTGTTTTACCCCAACATTCAGTTGAAAATCCGTCCCCCAAACACCCACTATCACTTCAGTAATACAAAGTTTCTGCTGTCTCATGTCCCACTTTTCCTTCCAAATGGCACATTTTCATATTCATTTAGTTAATGAATAAAAATTAAGTATTTTATGCAACCTACACTGTGCTACAATGCAAGGGTAATACAAACATGATAAATGTGGGGGTTTTGGGGGGAAGCTTTCAATCAAGCTGGGAAAATAAACCACGTATAAAATATTCATAGCTGCGCAGAGGTGAGAGAGTGGTGGGGAGGGGCCAGGTGCACTTTGGAGGGGTTTGAAGGGTCCCAGAAAGCCTCCCGCTGCACATCAACAGTGAGCCTGCACTGGGCCAAGCAACACCTCGGGCACACAAGTCATGTTCCCTCTGCCTTCCACTCCTCTTCCCAATCCTCACCGAGCTCTGTACACTGCTCCCACCTCTCAGCGCACCTCAGAGGTAACAGCTGTTGTTTCTATCACTTCAGAGAGTTCAAATGAATTCTCCCAAATTATGTAGCTAATAAATGTGGGTACTGGAATGTGACCGCGTTGATGGGACTCTCTAAAAAATGGAAAACATTCCTTTAGCTTTGGCAGTATTTCAGAACAGATCTTGAAACAAGGCACTGACAGAGACCGAGAAGAGGAAGGTTCTTGCCGAGCAAAGGTTTCTTTCTGGATAATTATACCACAGAACATGGAACCAGAGTTAGGTGAGGTACAGGCTGATATCACAGCAGACAGGTCTCAAATAGAGCTCGTGTGTTTTAAAATACATTATCTTCATTATCCTATCAAATTTCCACTAACAACAGTGTATCCTTTGTAATACATCCCCATTCTACAGAACGTTATAGTTCCTTTGAGTCCATGAAACTCTGGGCTGCTGGTGATACTATCATCTCTGGGTCTGGAGAGTGTTTAATAAAACTTCACAAGGCTGGAATTGTCCTCCCTCATATACTGCCGTTGGCATATTTCTTATGTGCCTGTTTCAACTCCTCAAATATATTAAAAATGAGTTAAGAAAGAAAGTCAGTATTATTATTATATCCCACACAGCACTTAAGACTATCTGTACATTTCAATTTTTCCAAACTGTTTCACAATAAATCAATCAATCAATTATTTGTTTATTTATTTATTTGGTCTTTTTGAGAAAGGATCTCACTGTGCTGTTCAGGCTGGCCTTGAATTCACTTTGTAGCTCAGACTGGCCTTGAATACATAAGCGATCCTCTTGTCCCAGCCTCCTGAGTGCTGGGATTACAGGCATGTACCACCACACCTGGCTTCAACTTTTTTTTAAACTAAGAGATATAATCCATATACAGTATCATAAAATGTGTCCCTTTGATGTATGCAGTTCAATGATTTTGCTATAAAGCTGTGCAACCATTTCCGTTATTTGATTCCAGAACATTTGCATTACCCTGCAATTTTGTTTTGATGATATAATACAAAGTATCTAGCATCTGTGTCCTATTAGTATTACTACTACAACTATTGTAACTCTTCTGAAAAAGTTTAGCTTCACAGTCAGTTGATGGAAGTTAGCTGAAATAATGATTGAATTCTATAGCCTCTGTAGTTTTGCTGGAGGATATAATATTTCATTAAGACTTGACTTCTGAAGCAGCATATCTACTTTATCAATGACAGTGGTGAAGCTTGAAAAGGTTGAGGCTGACCAAAGTCTGTGCATCCGCCTAGCACTTGGCTCAAGAGCAAACATTCTGAAATCTACCAGAGCCTGCTTGATTGGCTGAGATCACTGCTCTGTCCCATCTCAGGGCTATACGGTTCTAGGAAAGGCCTACATTTATGGCAAAGCAGCAAATAGATAAAAGAATTAGAAACGGAATTCTCAGTTGAGAATTTAAAAACACTTCAAGCACATCCGAATCTGAATTTCCATTATATTTTTTTCAAAATTTACAAAATAGATAAACTCTAGAATTTTATTATATTTTAAAATAAGAAATTCTGTTTTGGAGGAGAAAGGTGATGTCCCATTGGGTTGATGCCTCAGTGACCTGGGAGGCCCTTGTGAACCACATATGTATCTTCTCAAGAAATTATAAACCCTGTTTCCTTCCCCCAAGTGAGTGGGTGAGGGGGGGTACAGGAAAAGATTTCTTATTGATAAAATCACCAACTTGTTGAGTACCTCGGACCTGGAGTTGTAAATGAGAAAAAGGGTCAATGAATTCTCTAAGCTAATTGATAGGCCCTGAGTTCTGGCAGTAGGAACATAATCTTTAAGTCTTTCTATTATCTTATATGATTTCTCCTTCAGTGACAGTAAAACAAAAATCAAAACAAGGTTGGAATGTAATTAGCCTTCTAGGTGACTGGCTGGGGCATCTCTGAATGCTCTGATAATCCTGATGTTGATATTTTGCAATCACTAATTGAGCTAATACTGGATTATCCTTTATGTCTAACATGACTAGTATGAAACTTTCTACTCTGGCTGTGCATTCAGAACACTTTAAGCTTTCTCAAAGTACCTCTCTCTGGTTTAAACAGGACACTTCCACTTGATACTATCATGGCTACTGAATAAAATAAAGAAAATTTATCCTTTTTCAAGTAAGAGCTATCATGCTGAGACCATTATTTCTCTATCCCTATCTGCTAAAACAGCAACCAATGTGCGATTGTAACACTAGTCTTTAAACATGAATTAACATGTAAAAATATGTTCCATGATTAAATTTTTCCTTCCCAGAATAATCCAAGACCAACATTCATACAGAGCAAGAAACAGGCATAATTTGGTATGTAACATTCTTTCTCACAGATGATACTTCTGGTTTGGACACTTAGCTTAGTGGTCTGGCATCATGAAACGTTCTGAAGGTTACTGGGCGGATTTTGTAGATCCGTCTTGCCTCAATTCAATCTTTGTCCAAAGGGCAGTGGCTGATCAGACATGGATAGATTTTTTTTTTGTTGTGTTTTCATTGTTATTTTCAAAGGTCTTGGTTGAGCATTACATTAGCTTTGCTTTCACTCTACAGTCATCTAGGAAATTATGTGCAATAACCATTGTGTTTCAGGTGCTGGTTAAAACTCTGACCTTAGTTTTTCTGCTTCTGATTCTTAGTCTTTGGGCCACTGCATTATTATGAACCTCCTCAAAGATGTGGCCGGTCAGAAGATGGTCTATCAATTCTGCTAGTTGTTGGTATTTCTATATAAAAAGGTTTCCCTACTTTAAAAAAAAAGGTGTGGGCTTATTTGTGGATTTCACTTACTTGCTGTATTCTAGAACCATCATTTTCACGGAGATCTGACTATATAATTACAATCTGACTTTATGATACCCCAAATTTTTAACACTCAGAGCACAATATTTTTCAGACAAATAGACAAGACATTGTTGGATGGTAATTTCAGCCTTCTGCATGGTAAATGTTACCTTAGTAACTAAATCGTAGGTAAAACAGAATTAACCTCTGTGCTCTTAAGAAAACATATGAAAACACATTAAGAGACTGATGAATTATTCTGAATGCCTCAGTTGATATATGCAAGATGGTAGTAATTGGAGAGTGGAGAGATTAGTTTGGACGGGACATAATTTTTTAAGCTTCTGTTGTGAATTGTGACTTGCAACCGAAATATAATAGTAAGCGATGTCTTGAAATTGTATTTGATCTTTTAATAATGGAAACTTGGGCTTTCGCAAGCCTACACCAGAGCCGTGACTTGGAGTACATTCGAAGAGAAAACTGACTGTGCTACCATATTTTTTCCCTTCTTATTCACTGCTTGTCCAGGACTACTTGTCTTTCATCCTCAGAAAAAGAAATTGGGTGCCTGTATGTGGACACAGAAATATGATCATAGAGTCAGCAAAGCTCCATTAGCACTGGAATGGCAGACATCATGTCAGGATATATTATCAAGTGTCTTTTAATGCTAGTGAATTCAACGAAGCATGTACCATTCTTTAAGTGACCCAAATATTTTAAAATGTATGTTGCTGGTTTTGTTTATGCACATTCATTTCCCTCAATTACATGATTTTCCGGCATAAAGAACACTAAAATTTTGGAATCACCATAATATATATATAGCTTGGTACTCATCACTATTTATTTGCTTATCTAAAATAAAGACAATAACAAAAACTGCTTGCTATGTTCTGGGAATTCTGTACATTCTGGATAAACTACGGTTAACAAACCAGTCAGTGCTGTGGCCATTATAGAGCTTAAGTCTCACATATTTCTTTACACATTATAGGTTATTAAAATACACATTCATATATAACACATTTCATGTGTCAAGAAGGCAATGACTGGGATGCTATGAGAGGGGCTGAGTGATTTCACAAAGTCTCTTGGAGGAACTCCTTTTTGGAGGAGCTGAAATTGAGATGAAATAAATAATAAGCACAGTAGTTTTCTAGGCAGAGGTAACAGTATGTGTGCAGGTGCCAAGGAGGCAAAATATTTAGCCATAAAGAGAGAGGCTGTCACGCACAAATACATTTACAAATGGAACTATATGAACTCTGTAGAGACATAAACATTAAATCATAGATAAACATGCATAGGTATCATCCAGAAAATTTGTCTAGGAGAGTAAGATAGTTTGTAGAATTATGCATTAAAAACTCCTGCACACCATTTGTACAAATAAAATAACTGAAAGATAGTGATTTTGTATGTAATTTTTAAAATTTTGTAATCAATGAATGAAAAATTGTTGATGTAAATGTAGAACCTCACAGTATGTATCTTGATATTCATTTAACAGCTTGTTCCTAAGTGTTGTTCATCAATATGCTTTGTGAAATGTAATATATAAAAGAGTTTCAGAATCAACAGGGACTCACCACATTTTCCAAAAGTCATACACTTCTACAATGTCAAAAAGTGATTCATCATTCTTTGCTTATATTTCAAAGCTAATATGAAATGTTTAGTTTCTTTGTGGGGTGGGATGTGTTGTTAACTTATTTCTCTAGAGAGTCCTTTTATCTCAAGATGTAGCAAGAGTCCTTCATACAAATTCCAACTTAGAAATACTGTTTGAAATCACTTGACTAGGTTTTCAAGTACCTTCCACAAATTAGCTGAAGAAAGAAAAGTCTTCATTTTAACCCTTTTAATTCCCTATTCCTGTGGAGAAGCAGATAAACAGCATTCAATGCCTATATGCCAACATGAGGTCTTCTGGCCAGTAACTGATACCACAAACAAGAGAAAGCTCTTCATCCAAGTCTGCATCCAGAAAACATTCAAATCTGTGAAGTCACCTGTGAACTTCCCTTGCAGCATGGCCATAGATCTTAAAGCAGAGATATTGAAGTGTCTGAATTCAAACAATTCTTGGACATGCTGAACTTTAAATAAAGGTTCATATCTAATATCTGCAGAGTAGTAATGATGGAGTTCCCTGAGGCCATCCATGTCACCATTCACCTGGGAGAAGCAGAGGATGTTTGGAGGGTCCTGTGGCTATTGATAATAAAGATAGCCTGAGGAATAATCACCCCCTAGTAAGTCAAGTTACTAGGCATCTACCAAAAAGAGCACATGCTGTCTTCCTGACTGCTCTAACACGTGGGCCTTTCATTTCTATGGATGTGCCATGAACTGACCCTTCTCAAGACCTTTGTTTTTCTTTCTGTCTGGTTACCACTTTCCTTGCTTCCCTCTTCCAAATACAACTGACCCTCTCCATTTTGGAGAGTGGGAGGTAATGTTGAAATGGGTACTGGATCAAAAAAATGCCCCTTCAGTAAAGACAAACTCATCAGTGGTCATCCATGGTGTACAGCAGATACCTACTTGAAGACCTGTGTCAGCAACAGTTGACAAGCAGACCAGGAAGGTCGTGCTTCATTCAATTAACACAATTCTGTGGAGTCAGGACATTTTTGATGAATCTTTAAATAAGAAATATCACTAGAAGATTAACATGCTGTGATCTTACATTCAACTTACATACTTGCCCTAAAACATGTCCTACTCAAATGAACATAGACCAAAACATAATTGAGAAGGCAGAAACAGCCTGAGAAATCAATGACAGGTGTTGTTAGCCCAGTGGAAACCATATTCAACTTATTTACTGTTTTGTAACATCAAGGCTAAGGCTGCCAAAACAGCAGATGCTGGATGGTTATGATGATAGCTTTCCTTCTTGCTATGTGCCAAACAGTCCCTCTAACATTTTGAAAGAAATAATAAATATGGATGTATGTTATTTTTACTTTTTAGTTGACAAGGAAACAGAGCCTCAAAAGTTAATAATGTGTCCCCAGGTATGCAGCTAATAAGGATCAGAGCTGTGACTGTCTCTTGGGCTTACCAATTCCAGGTTTTGAGTGCCTACTCTCCCCATTGTTTCTCTCAGTTAAGTCCAAGGTGCTTAGCAGAGGTTGTTAGTCGATCTCTTGGAAACGGAAAGACATTAACATTCTCACTATTGT
>PVJX010018215.1:0-31487 GCA_004027295.1 Dolichotis patagonum
AAGATTATTCACATCAGATTCTACTGTCACGCCAATGACTGATACACAATGAAAAAAAATCATTATTTAAGAGAAAAATGTATACCTGGAAACAACTCAGACCCAAACACAGAAACAGTTCAGAATTGGGAATGATCACAGACTTGAATATAGCTGTAGTTAATATGATAAAGCTTCTAACATGTTTTAAAATAGCATGTGCAATTTTGGCAGAGAAAAATCTAATAATTTTATTGAAATTGTATAGATAAAAACCACTATATCCTGTTTCCATAATCTCTATAACTGCTGCAAGAGCACACCAGATGCACAGAGATGCATCCAAGAATTCCAACACAGGACAATAGAAATTATCCAAACCAAAACACAATGAGAAAATTTTTTTTGAAAATGAGAAAATACAAAACCATGTATACAAAAAATAAAAATGAGAATGTGAAACTATCTGGGCAAAGTGGGAATATATAAACATAGTTTATTATATTTATAAATTTTTCCAGAAAAGAGACAAAAATTTAGCAGAGGAATGCTTTGAAAACAAAATGGAAAAGAATTTTCAAAATTTGGTGGAGGAAAATAAACCAGAGAACAAAGAAATTCAGAATGTGGAGGACTGTAATTAAATGAGTGAAGCCAAAAATGAAGAGAAAATCTTGAAATCAGCCAGAGAATGAATACAGAAATATTACCTTGAGAGAAGCAAAAATAAAAATTAAATCATGTTTCTCATATTAAACTTTTGAGGAACAAAAGCAAATTGAGTAATATATTTGATGAAAAGTTGTATGGGGAAGGTCTTATATGGGGATAAAATCTTTCAAAAATGAAATCAAAATAGAGACAATTTCAGGGGAAGAAAAACTGAGAGAACTGCCACCACCAATAACCTGAAGGAAATACTACAGGAAATTTAAAGGTGAAAAATTACATAAAAATCTGTATTTACACAAAAATATTAAAAATTCTGGAAATGATAAACTGTCAGTAAAAAAGGTTAAAATTTCTTTTTTGTAAGTGATAATTGATGCTTAAAAGAAATAATCTCATATGTATTGTTCCATATTATAGTTTAATATAAAGTAATAGACTAAAATTGAAAAGGGAAATCTACTATTGTATGTTTTTTACATTTTATATAAAAAGGTATATGAAGTTTGACTGTGATGGATGAACAGTGTGTGATCTTTAATATTTGACAATCTAAGTAGAAAGTTTTGAAGAAATAAAAATAAATTCAATGTGATTTATTTATTGACTCTGGACAATTGATTACCCTTTATTTTCTTCAAAATATGAAGAAAATATCCTTTGCTTTCTAAAACTGGCAACTTTGTGAACTTAAATAAGTCATGTATGCTCATGGCTCATTTTCTATTTGCTTCCTTTTATTCTTATAATTTTATGATATATATTCATATATCTGAGAGTAGAATCTACTGTTAATTCTCATTTGGTAATTTTCTTGGCTGTTCTTGTAAAGTTTTCCAAATTCAATTTATTTTCAGTTTTCTTATTTGTTGGTATTTTATTTTATTTGATGTCTCCATAAAATGATGAGTCATTCAGAAAGAATTGACAACTTTATAAAATATAGCCTTATGTCCAAGAATATGGTGTATTTTCCTCTTTACAAAGGCTTTTTTATTTTGTTTTTATTTGCATTTTATATTCTTTGTTTACTGCCATTTGTTAGTACATATGTGATATATTTTGCCTTTACATAAATATGCAAATTCTTAATTTTAGAAGGATTCTTTAAAATTCGGGGGATTAGCCACTTTCTTTGCACTGTTTCCAGTGAATATGTGCATGTGTATGTGGTATAAGAGTGGCCTACCCGGCCCAGTTATCGTTAAGTATTTAAGATGGCTTCCACTGAAAATTACCTCAGGATCCCTTTTAGTAACTAATAGTAAACTTTTCACTGGTCATCCACACCGATGCTTTCTCTAGAATAAGTATCCTGTCAAGCACAGCCTGTTATTATTTTACTCTCATCAATACTCACTAGCTTATACTATATTTTGTGTTTTTTAAAAAAGCAACTCTTGCAATTTCCAGGAAGGGTTATTCTTTTCTCATTTTGTGGAAGGAATGGTGACAGTGAAGAGCAAGTTAAGGGTGTCTGGGGCAGGCTGGAAAGCTGTGGGCAGATGCAGCTGCCTACTGAGATAACTCAAGGGCAAGTGAGTGGCTCTTTTCTGAAGTAGGATGCGGGAGATACTTTCTGGCAAAGGTTAGAGGCTGACCTTTGGATTACTGGTGCAAAGTTGATTGCCAGTGTAACTTTTAAGTGACTATGTACCATATTGTAAAATTTACTCTAGGAATAAAGTGGAAAATTAATGGAGGGAGTAATATTGTATGAGACAACCATTATGTTGCCTCCCCATTTACTTATTTTAAATCCTGCTTAATGGTTGGAGATTGATTAATAAAGATAGGTTTCATTGCCTCAGAGTGAAGAGTGATAGTAGTTTCATTGCCCTGAGGAGAGAAAGAGCTAAAACTAGTAATATATTAGAGATAAAATGAAATGCTAGCAATCTCTTTATTTGAATTTGCACATTAGGAGTAAATACAATGTTGTATCCCTGGATTTTTCTTCAGGATGAGTACCTTCAGCTGAAGTATTTTGTTTAATCAGGAAAAGTGATATCAACAAACTTCATTTAAGACAGACTGCCTTTTGTGCGGGATACATGTAGCTAAAACCATCATGCAGGCTTCTGAAAGTAAATTCTCTCATAAGACAACATCATTGCTAACCTGTCTATATAGACTAGAAAGAGTGAGGACCTAAAGTAATTGTTTCAAACACAGGTAATTGATTCTACCTTTACCTACCTTACAATACAGGTAGTGGGGTAACTTCCATGTCAAATTTGTTCCAAAACTCAGACTGTAAATTGTAGGAAATCCCAACAGTTCTAGCTCTCGGGCTGGCAACACTCTACATGGCCAGTGGAAAAGCTACGGAGATTGGTTGTTCTCTAAACCTGAGGTCCAGTGAATTCATGCCCTCAAGTCTTCAGAGCTTCCGGTTTTATTCTTATTTGAAATGAGATTCTGACCTTCATTAATGTGAAATGTATAGACAACTCTTCTTTTCATCTTGAGTCATCATTCTTGAAAACTGCATGTAATGATTTTTTTTTTTTTATTCCTTAACTTCCTTTCCTGGAAGGATGACCTACTATATATATGGAAAAGACAGCATTTTCCTGAATGAGTGATAATATTCATCCCCAGAATATTTATTCCACATGTGATAAGTTTATTTTCTTACCATATTTAAGGAATACATTTGCTTAATTTCTGAAAAATTCTAGAAATTCTAAACAATTCTGAAAAAAACATGATGGAACAAATAAACCTATTTTTCTAAAAAACAAAGATTCCCCATATACTATATTAAGAACTATGGAAATTTTTTTATTAAAAAGATACCACAGTCACAAGAAAAATTCTGAACTTTAAAATACTCTTAATGACTCTACCAAGTTCTCTTAGTTTGGTGTAGTTTTTGGAGGAAGACCTTTGACTTTTACACATGAATAGCAGACTGTAAGCCCCAGCTCTGAGTGTTATCAATGGTTCTGGGTAAAGCAGTAGGAAAACAGGAAATTTAGCTACTAGAGCAGATGTAATTAAAATTAATAGAAATGCATTTTTATAACAGTGAAATTATCTGTAATACAATGTTTGCTTTTTCAAATCACAAGTTCAAATAGTAATCAGATTTACACTGCAAATTTCAATTAGTTTACAGACAGGAATTGAAGTAAAAGAGTTCAAACAAACAAACAAACAAACAAATCTTCATTTTCCTTTTATTTTTGTTTTAGGTACCAGGAATCCAATTCAGGACCTCATGCTTACCAAGCTAGCTACATCTCTGGCCCCCCTAAAATCTTAAATATCAATGAATTTATCTTCTCATTTGATCTTATGCTAGTGTTCATCTGTTCCACTTTATGCATCTTTTCCCTCATTGCCACATGTACATGGAGAAAGAGAAATACGCTTGCATTCAATTGCTAAGATGGATATTTTTTTTACAGTGGATATATATATATTTACATATTCTTATTTTAATTGCCTTAAATGGCATAAAAAACTGTGATATATTATTCACCATTCAAGGTGAGGACAAACTCCAAAAGTTGAAAGAACCAATTACCCAGTTCTGAACCTTTACAGAAAATAAATGGGAGCTAATTCTAAGTCGGTACCATACTGTAAGAATGATGGTAAGACACACACTGCAGAGTGTTTTGTATGAGAACTGTACCGCCATGCTGGATAACACAGGGTTACACAGAGAACGATTCAGGACAGGCAGGGGGCGGAGTTGCAGTGGCATTTAGGATTCAGTGTTAGTATTCAATGTTCCTCTAGCCAGAGAGAAAACATCTGCTGCCTTCATTGCTGTTGTAGCTGCCGGGGATGCGCTCCTTACACTGACGCTTAGCCTGCCCAGAAAACCAGCTGGGAGTGTTAGAAGGCTGTGTTTTCCCTTAGGCTATAAGGTTAAGCCGTGCACCCGCCTTTGGATACGAGCTGAAAGGTGGAAGACTTTAATATTACTTCTTGCTCCATGTGGTCCACCATGGAGGACAATGTCTTTCTTTCTTTCTTTCTTTCTTTCTTTCTTTCTTTCTTTCTTTCTTTCTTTCTTTCTTTCTTTCTTTCTTTCTTTCTTTTTCTTTCTTTCTTTCTTTCTTTCTTTCTTTCTTTCTTTCTTTCTTCTTTCTTTCTTTTCTTTCTTTTTCTTTCTTTCTCTCTCTCTCTCTCTTTCTTTCTCTCTCTCTCTCTTTCTTTCTTTCTCTTTCTTTCTTTCTTTCTTTCTTTCTTCTCTTTGTTTCTTCTTTCTAGTTTTACTTTTTGTTAGTACATGTTTATACTCAGTGACCACCTTTCTTGTGGGGAGTTGGTACCTGCACATAACATATCCTAATCCATTTTTTATCCCCTTCCATGCTCCTCCCTCTCTCCTTCCTCCTTCCATCTCTTGGTTGTCCCTCACTCCTTTATGAAAGATTTATTTCCCTATTTTACATTATTGATTTTTTATTTTGCTCTTGATTTATATTTTTTCATGTAAGAAAAACAATGTGATATTTAAGCTTGTACATATGATTTATTTCACTCAACATTATAGTCTCAAGGTGCATTCATTTTTTTACAAAAGACTCTAGTTTATCCTTCTTTGTGGCAGCGTAATACTCCATTGTGTGTAAATATCACACTTTTAAATCCATTTACCTATTGATGGACATAAAGGCTTCTTCCAAGATTTAACTGTGGTTAAATGTGCTGCTGTAAATATGAGTAAGGATGTATCAATGTCTTTAATTCTTTCAGGAAGATGACTAGCAGAGGATAGCTGCGTCAAATGGAGTTTCTAGTTTTAATTTACCGAGGATTCCCCATACTGTTAATAAGTGGAACACCGTGTATACTCTGTGTGTATTTATTTAGAAATTTAGAGTACAAAACACAAGCTTCACTTGATAACTGCAAACATGTTGTGCAAGTTTTCTTAAACTAACAAAAATAAAAGAATGAGGAGAATATTGTACCAGTATAGAAATATGCATGTTGAACACTGCAAAGGAGACTATCTTCATTCCAAAATCATTTACCTGGCACTAGGTGTTGGAAATCACTGGTAATGCAGAAGTGACAATAAAACTCATCAGTTAAGTAGGCATATGGGATACTTGGTAAGACTTTCATTAGGATTACATACCCCATTCTGTTGCTAGCCTAACATTTCCTTTTGGTTAACTTCCATTGCAAAGCAAACTTGCAGTATAATCTGCTGTTTTTCCATCTTGCTAACTTCTGAACCGATCTAGTTCCTTTGTTGAGACAGATATCAGGCAACAGAGCAGTCCTTTCACATTGACTGGGAGAGTTTTGTTGGACAGGCATCCACATGGCCACCGCTCTTTTTAAATTCTTCTGGGGCACTGTGGGGGATGAGGTCTGGGACTGGATCCTATGCTCTTGTACCATATGAACAAAGATATTTCATTGACCAAGTCAAGTCAAATGACAAGCTGGAAACCAATGTGGCGGGGTGTACAGCTGTCTTTTAGGAAGAAGCTATTAGCATTTCATGCTACTATGGTTACACTGCGGGTGTAAATATTTATCTCCTTTCCTTCTATAACCTAGGTAACTTCCCTCTCTCTGACTCAGTATTAACCATGAAAGCAAGTTCAGTGTCCATGACCGATTATTTTGCTTATCTCTGAATGTGGTTTTGCTATCTGGAAATATATTTAATGAGAAACTTACCTTCATAACAAGTTTTGAAATGCACAATATTCTATTATTAACTATCACAGAAGGCATCTAGAAATTATTTATCTTATGAAATGGAAACTCTGTCCCCTCAAATGGCATCTTCCCTATTTCCTCATCCTTCAGCCCCTGATAACTATGGTGATAATCTCTATTTCTATGAAATTGACTATTTTGGGTGCCACATATAAGTAGAAATATGTAGCATTCTTTTTTTGTGTGCCTGACTGATTTTACATAGCCCAAGTTACTCCAGATTGATCCACATTGTACCAAATCAGGATTTCATTTTTTATGGCTGAATAATAGTCTAAGGCTCTTAACTTCTTGATATGTTTGATCTTAAATGTCCAACTTTTCTATAGCTCTTGTTAAGAAATTGCCTTTTCTTTAGATTTAATTAGAGCAACTTGAATTTATTAGGTTGCCTGTGTTGAGACAGATCTTTAGTCTGTTCTGTTTGTCCAATTAAAAGAATTTAGTGGGTGTTATATTACCCTAATCAGAGCCATTGTAATGTATTTTACGGTTTGTTCCTCTTTCACTTGGTCTTCCCACTGGGTTGAGATTTTTAGACCTTTGTATTTTCAGTATTATCTTCTTTTGGCTAGAAGTGAGAGTCGATTGTCTTTTCCAATTATGATGAATGTTGTAAAATTTATAGACTGCTTAAACTTCCTCCAACTCAGTTTGTAAGCTGACAATTTTTTTCTGAGATAACATATTTCTCCTAGCTTTGAAAAACACATATTCTTTTTTTTGGGGGGGGTAGAAACATTTAAAAATTTTTTTTCCTATGTCAAGGGTTGTTTCCACCATTTTCTTTTTTCCTGTTATTACAAACAGTACTGTAGTGACACATTTTCCCTTATACTGGGAGAATGCTACAGGCCATCTCGTGTAGGTTCCACAACATAGACCTTAAGACATAAAACAGGCATATTTTCCATGTTTTAGACACCATCAAATTTCTCTCTGAGATATGTTAATCCATTTTAATTGCAGCAACTGTTTATGAGAGTACTGTTTCCCCTACCACCTTGGCAAGAGTTGAGATATCTTCACAACTTAATTTTCCCAATATGGTGAATGGGAATTTTTTTTAACTATGCTTCTCCTTAGATTATCTTTTTGTTTATTTATTGCCCATTTGATATTTCCTCTTCTGGTGATTAATTAATTTTTTTCTACTTTTAATTATCTTATGTGTTTCGAATACTAATTTCTAACCTGTTCAATGTCTCCTCCCTTCAGTTTTTGGTTGATATTTGTTCATTTTTATAGTCCTGGGAAATGGACACAATCCCCAGTCCTCTTTTTAGTTTTGATTTTGAGATGGGGTCTTAATGAGTGGCTAAATTGTTCAGGCTTGGCTAAAACTTGTGGTACTGCCTCAGCCTCCCAGAGTGCTTAGATGATGGGCATGCCAGCAACTCAGTTCCCCTACTGGTTTTTAATGTTTTACCAACAGAAATCTTTATATTTATACAATTATTATTAATTGTATTAAACTATTAAACTATTAAATAGTTGAATATATCTATATTTTTATTAATTATTTTGGATTAACAAACTTTTTGTTTTAAAGACAGAAAAACAATAAAAACAATGATATAGAATTTCCAAACAAAATAATAGGAAATTAACAATGGCTAATATATTGCGTATTGTTATCTTCAAAGTAGTTGCCCATACTACAAGATATAGGCATGCAAAATTGATCAAACAATATAAACACAAACTGTTCTCTTCGTTGAACTAATAGCAACTACTAGTATACTAATAGCAGTTAGTAGTATAATTATCTTAGCTATCTTGTGTATCTCTCTCTCTCTCTCTCTCTCTCTCTCTCTCTCTCTCTCTCTCTCTATATATATATATATATATATTGCTTCCTTTCCTTATTTTCTCCTTTCCCCTACCCTGTTGTTCTTTCCTTTTGAGCAGTTTCTTTCCCTTTCCAAGTATCTATTGTACATTTTAATCTTACTCTTTCAATTTTCTTATACTAGGGAGACAATATGATGTTTACACATGCAAGTCTGATTTATTTCACTTATGAGTATGATCTCTAGTTGCATCCAGTTACCTGTAAAAGCCACAAATTTATTGTTCTTTATAACTGAGTAGTACTCTATTATATAAAAATGCCACACTTTTTTATCCATTTCATGAATCCAACAGGACCTGGGCTGTTCTTTGTTGTTAAATTTTTAATTATGTTTTCACTTTTATTAACTGATATTAGGTTATTCAGAATTTTTACATCTTATTGCTTGAACTTTGGTACTTCATATGTTTTTAAAAATCTGTCTATTTCTTCTGTGTTTTCTAAGCTACAAGAGTAAAGATTTTCTAAGTAGACTTTGATGGTCTTCTGAATTTCCATAGGATCTGTAATGATTTCACCTTGCCATTCTTCATTGCATGAATTTGCATTTTCTCTTTCTTTTTTTTTTGATCAAGTTGGTTATAAGTTTATCAATTTTACTTATTATTTTAGAGAACCAACTCTTCAATTCATTAATTCTTTGTATTGTTTTCTTGGTCTCGATTGCATTAATTTCTGCTCTGACTTTTATAATTTCCTCCCTTGTCTGAACTTTGGGCTTGACTTACTTTTGTTTTTCTAGAAGCCTGAGTTGCAGCAGTAGGTTGTTTGTTTGTGCTCATTCTGTTTTCCTGATGTGAGAATTTACTACTATATATTTCCCTGTTAATACTGATTTCACTGGGCTGGGGATTTAGCTCAGTGGCATAAGCACCTGCCTTGCAAGCGCGAGGTCATGAGTTTGATTCCCAGTACAAAAAAAAATTCCATTAAGACTGTTTTCACTGAGTCCCCAGGTTCCTGTAAGTTGCATTTTCATTTTTGTTTGATTGTAGATGGTATTTAATTTCTTCTTTAATTTCATCTGTGATCTGTTGGTTGTTCAGAAGGGCTGTATTTACTTTCCATGTGTTTATGGAGTTTTTTCAGTTTCTTTTGTCATTAATTTCCAATTTCATTGCAGTATGGTCATATAATATGCATGGGATAATTTGAATTCTTTTGCATTTGCATAAGCATGTATTATGGGCTGGTATGTGGTCTATTTAGAGAACATCTCATGTTCACCTGAGAAGAATGTATATTCTGATGTTGTGTGGAACTCAATGTCTATTGAGTCCATTTGTTCACAAGTTTGGTTCAGTTCTGTTATTTCTTTGCTCACCTTTTGACTAGTTGATCTATCTCTTTGTGACAATGGGGTATTAAATCTCCCCATTACAATAGTATTATTGTTTATTTGATTTTTCATGACTATTAATATTTATCTCTTATAGTTGGGTGTTTTCATATTTGGTACATACATATTTATGGTTGTTATTGCTTCCTTTTAAGATTTTCTCCTAACAAGTTTGCAGTGATCTTTATCTCTTTTGAACATTCTTGGTTTGAAGCTCATATTGTCTGCAAACAAAATAGCTACCCTTGCTTTTTTTCTGGATTTCTGTTGCATAGAGCATTGTTTTCCATCCTTTGACTTTTAGTCTGTGGAAACCTGGAATACCTAATAAGGGTCTGTGTCAGGGAAACAAAGCAAAACAACAAAGATTAAAAAAAAGAGTGAGGGGTAATACTTTGTGGAGAATTAATGGCAATGTATCTTTTATTGTAGTCATATATACTTAACCATTCACCAAATATTTTGATTTCCTCTTACGTAAGTTGCTTTTGTGTGGGTAGTGCTGGTTGCCTTTATTCTAGTTCCAGAATACAGTAAAAAAAAAATCAGGTTCATTTTGTAGAGAAAGAAAGAAATGGAATCATCACATAATTAAGTCTGAAAGCTTCTCCTAAAAAGTGACATAATTTATATCACTCCTTTTTTTGTATATAGCAACTCACAAAGCCAAACTCATATTATATATGCATGGTAGAAATGTATAATACATTTAGTTAATCAAATCAATGAATATTTTCAAAATGATAGAGTCTACTGCTGTGACCTTTGGGACACAGATACTTCCTTCTCTGTGTCTCTCTCTCTTTCTCTCTCCCTTTCCTTTATTCTTTCTTTCCTTCATTCCAGGAATCAAATTGAGGGTTTTGTGCATGCTACTCAATTACTCTGCTACTGAGTTACATCCCCAGGTCATGGCTGAAATTTCTTATCATGTGAGATGAACACATACGGAGTTTACACACCATGTAAACTAGTCCTAAGAGAAAGTCAAATTTCTCACACATGAATGAGCAGAGATATTTTCTACATTTACCCCACATCACTAATCAGCATTAATCTCTATGGAAGAATTAGATGACCTGTAAGAGATTCTGCAGAATGATTCCATCTCCTGGAATGGAGTAGAGATTGTCTATTCTCCATTAAATCATATTTTCTACTACTTCCTGGATTAATGCTCTGTTAACTCACTGAATCTGAGTTAAATTTAAGGGACTATCGTATCTGGAGACACAAGCCCAGCTCATTTTTGTCTGATTTTTCACTATTAAGATTCTGCCTCAATACAAATCACTCTTTTCTTATATGTATTTCTATTGTCCCAGGTAAGCATCACATGTTCCTCCCTTGAAATCTCTAAGATGGGGCTATAAAGAAACCTCAGTAAGTGAACCCCAAAGCATACTTCATTCCTCAATAAAATTTCACTGTCTCTTTTATTTCTCACCTTAAATAATGCTTAGCTATTTTGTTCAATATAGCTGAGCTGAGATTAGGTAAGAGGCCCAAATGTCAACATAAATCTTAATATACTGCCAAGAATGCAAGAATTGTCTGAAAAATCCACATCTTCACTTTATTATTTCAAAGTAATACAATCAATCTAAAATCTCTTATTAAATCCAATTCAATTAAAGTACAAAGTCATGCCGTTTCCAGTTTCATCGCATTTTGCTAATTTACTGTTGGATGTCTTTCACTCAGATGCCTGAGTAGAAATAAATGTCTATCAGAAACGGCAGTTTGGGCTTTCTTCCTTTTGAATAGAGGCACTTTGTGCATAAAAAGTTAAATAAAGGAAAATTCAAGTCTCTCCTGGGACCCAAATTTTTGAAGAGTTTGTAAGGGAGACATAATAGAATCCTGAATTAGTCACATTTTCATATGAATGTTTGGAAATAAAAAAGACAACTAAGCAAGCCATAATATCATTGAGTTTATGGCAGTAGTTTAGTAAAATTTGTGAAGGTATGCAGAACAATGAAATGAAGGAAAGGGAAGAAAGGAAGGCAGAGAAAAAGTAATGACAGAGGCAAATGACTTTATCTATCTAAAAGTTTGTAGTTTTACAGATATCCAAGTTCCAATCTGCTTCTGTCTCATGAACATCAACATTTCTTTCCTTAAAATGCAGGATGTTGAGGAGAATAATGTAATGCTTTATGGGTCACTTAGCAACCAAGAACTAAGAAAAAGCAGTGCTGAATTTTTCAGATTTGGAGTCAATTGATATCTTCTGTCTAGAAATAGAGGAGTTAAAATTTTCAGTGGCAACAGGCATACTAAAATTACCATGCTATGGAAGGTCTTGCCTTAGAGTTCTTGTGTAAATTTTTAAGTTTCAAATTATTTTAAGCTATTTAAAACAATGACTGTGCTGCTTATAGCATGGAACATAAGCAGTTTTAGGCCTTTTAATTTTATTTCCTGGAACAGTCTCTCCTGTCCATCTTTTGCCTTTTAGGAATCATCTTCAGTGATTTATTTTAAGATAATATTCTCCAGACCCAAATTAAGCGGAAAAATTTAGTTTTCAATATCTGTTATGATTTTATTTTTCTTCACGTTTTGGCATTCTTAGGTAGTAAGAATTTCATTTTTTAAAAATTTTATTTAAAGAGAAAAACAAAACAAAACAGAATAAAGGGTAGCAACAATACAGAATTGCAAGGAAAAAAAGAAAAGAACAAAAAAACACTAACAAATCACTACTTGATGAATTACATACTGTCTTCTTGGAAACAGTTGTTCAAGTTACAAAATTAAAACATATAAAGTAGACATTCAAACAGTGAGACTGCTCCACGATCTAACAAAAACAGTAATATGGTCATCTATCTTACACACCTAAACATACATGCAATTACATCCTTTAGAGCACTTTCTTTTCCTCTCTTTTTTATAGTTGCGATTACACATTTTGGGTTTTATTACTCCTACAGTTCTTATTACTTTTTACACTAGAGACACTACGTGATATTTATAAATATGATTCTTATTTATTTCACTTATGAGTATAGTCTCAAGTTGGTTTTATTTTTTCTGTCTCAACCAAAGAAGAAGAATGAGTTTCTGCTTTTCATTTGACTGACAAAAAATTGTCACTTCACTATGTTGACTCTACTACTCACATCTCTAAAATCAAAAGCTTTTGTCAGGGCTTAACTAATTAACCACGAAATGCCAACTTGAGATTTTTGTCTACAAGTCATTAGTAAACTGTGTGCATCTAAGAAGTGAGAATGGTTACCTTGATTTTTGTTCCTGAGTTAAATTCAGCACACCTACAGAGAAACAACTGAGACAATGCTCCAGGGCATTAGAAAAAATAAGAATTGATTGCAAAATGACCATACTTCTTCGCCCCTCCCTAAAACCCAATATGTTGTGTGAGTTTGCCATTCTTCTCTGTTAGTAAGGAGAATTTATTTGCCCTTCTGAATTTGGGCTTCGCTTCTTATTTAGACCAGAATAATACAATGGAATTCATGATATACCAGTTCTGATTCTCTGCCTTACGTAGGAAACTTTGGCTTATTTGGATGCTTGCCGCCACCATGATGACTGTTCTTCATTCCTGAGGAGTGAAAGAGGTGTGTTTAAGACAAATGAGGTCAGCATGGACCAGCCAACACTCTGTCTATCCTTGCAAAGCCAGTCAAGATCAGTAGAGAGGCTACCAGCTCAAGAGTCAATATAGACATATGTTTTAGCTTTAGGGCAACTCCCCAGCTGAACCATGGTCACTTGTGTGTAGTGACACACTGGAATAGGTGATAGTTCATAATTAATACAGAACAAGGTAGAGTTGTGCTCAGAAAATAATTTACATGAGCATTGTAATTTAAAACTAAGGACCACAGCCCCAGTTGATGACATAATGCAATCATTTATTTAGTAATACTTTAAAAGCCTATATACAAATGTCTGCCAAATTCAAGTCTTAACCGGAATTCAGTGACTACCTGCTTCAACTTCATCTTCAAAATAAGAAAACGACAGGTTGTGCCAGGAATATAGTCAGACCTATGTTTGTTTTTCACCACCTACTGATCTTGATTGCTAGAGCAGATACTGAAAGTATATTGAGTGCTACAGAAACCTACCATAGCATCACCAAAGATGTTTGATTCTTTGTTACTTGGCCACCTAATTTTCTAGTTGTCCCTGTAGTTTATTTGCCATTTTTGGTCATTCTGAGACTAAAAGTATCATACCTCTCTATGTACCTCTGAGTTAGAAGAAAAATATCAACAGAAAATGTTACCAGATTTGGGGGTCTGCCTAGGTGGAGTCTGTTGGTTTGGATTGTGTTATGCTCTTGGTTCTTGGATATTCCACTGAGAAAATTTGCAAGGACATCCATAGAAATGAACTCAGAGTCAGGAAGTAGCATTTTTACCCAGCACTTTGTTAGATAAGAAGAAAAAATACACTCTTAAGTAAAGCTAAGGTGGTTTTTAATTTTTTTTATTTTTTAAGCACAGTACCCTTGGGACAATTCAAGGTAATTTGACAGGAGTGGTAACTGTCTCAAGAGTCAGTTTAGTTTCCATTATACTTCCTGGAATTTGGGGAATGTTGAGTTCTGTGGTGAATGATAATGATTTCTGATATTGTTGTCCTGAAGTTGTGTATCTCAAATTGCCAAGAACATAAATTACCATGCCATAAATTACCATTAGATTTTCACTGTTACCTAAAACATAGTTGGAACACTGAGCAGAACATAGTACTTTCTGTAGTGTAGTAATTTGTATGTAAGATCCACAGAAAGCCGGTGCATGGGAATAAGAGTCATTAGTGGTATTTCTTAGCCATAGACTGCAGCTCCTTCTTCTAGAGCATGCCTGTATCACTTGCTTTGACAAATGAAATGTGAAAGGAAGTGCTATGTGTTTCTTCCCCAATGAAGCCTTTTAGAACAATGTGTAATTCATTAAATTGCTTTCCGTTTAGGGGGAACTAAATGAAATTTATGAAAATTCAGAATTTCTGATAGCATGCTTGGAGAATTGTGAGTGAAGTCACTGGAACATGATTAGATTCAACTAAACAAGAAGCCTGTGAAATTTTAAAGAAGATTGCACTGTCAAAGTACATGGTAGGTGAAGAAATGTTAAAATGATCTCGAGACTTAAAATGACCATTGGTTCCATTTTGAATATAATAATAGGTTGCAAAGATGGTCCATCTTATAAAAATGATATTTTTTCTCATGTGCAATGCATATGACTAGTTATTATAATTGAATAGAATAGTTAATGGAATTCTACAGGGCAGAATTAAGGAGTAAGAATACAAAATCCTAGGAAGCCTCTCTCAAAGAGCAGAATGGTGAACTAATTAAGAAATAGATTACATTTTACAATAGGGACCCTTGAATATCTTTCCGGAGGACTTTTCCAAAGTTCTCTGTTTCTTTTCTTTTCCTTTTTTGCTTGGGAGATGGAATCAAGGATGTCTGCACTATGTTAAATCCTCTGACTTGATTTAAAATGAATTTAATTTTAAGACTGAGTCCTATTAAGTGACTAAGTTGCCTATCAAACCTCGGCCCCCTATAGTGTTGTAATCGCAGGCCTGTACCACAATGCTTGGCTCCAATTGATCTTTATCATATTGTGTAAATCAGCTTTCTGTCTCTGAGACAAAATGACTTAGAAAAACAAAATAAAGGAAGAAATGTTCAACTTGGATCATGGTTTCAGAGGTTTCAGCTTATGGCCAACTGTCTAGATTGTTTGTAGGCCTGTGGTGAAGTAGAATACCATGGCAGACCAAAGCTGATCACCTTAAAAGCAGAGAAAGATGGGGTGGGGAGAAAGGGAGAGGGAGAAGGAGAGACCTGGGGAATTGATATATTGTTCCTTAATAGTTAGGTCTCCACTGAACTATTTCCTTCAGTAAGACCCCTCCTCCGATAGCCCATTCAGCTAAGAATTTCCAAGTATTGAGTAGTTTTTCAATCTAGTCACCTCTTTAGGCCCCATCTCTGAATACTAATACTAATACTCATCAAATCTTCTGTGCTTGAGCCTTTGAAGGGCAGTGAAGATCTCAACCATAACACTGAGCTCTACTGCTTTGTTCTTTCATTATCTACTAGGCACAGGGAAGCATATTTTAGTTTTAAGACTCAGATCAAGGGACACGAAAGCTTGACCAGTTCATCATACTATATATAAAAGTCACTTCTATGGGAAATATATATCCAAATTTTAAACATCATTCTGGTTATATTGATATATCTCCATTTTTGTGTGTCTAAAGTTCTTAAATAAATAAGAACATGACTTAGGGAGATTTAAGTGGAACATTTTTGAGGGAGGGGATTGAAAGGATGAACAAATGATTTCTAGGATTAATGATGCCTGCTCACCACAGTGGCATGAGTGATGCTATACAGGAAAATAACTGGTCTCTAGAGCTCATTCTAAACTGTAAGGCATCAAAACACATTAATCATTATTTAAATTCACCAGTTAAGTTTCTGTTGGGACAAAAAATAAGTTACCTTAGGTATTTCATCTTTAAGCACATAGAATAAGGGAGGTTGTTATATATTTGGTAGACTATAATTATTAACAAGAAGATCTGACTGGATAGGTGATTAAATTCATGCTTCATATATTTCCATACCACAACATGATTTTACATAGGAAACACTTTGAAATAAAATACTAGACCATGATATAGTAACCATGATATAATTTTACAGAATCTATGCCAAAAAAAAAACCCTTGGTGCTAATGATCCACATAATAATGCAACTTTAGGTTACAAACAGCTGTTTTTGGAAAAATCAGCCTTATAGAGGAATGTGCTTTGACTGCCTTAAGCTAAATTGTCTGGCTGTAAAGCTCAAGGTAAAAAAAAAAAGTAACATTTTGTAGGTATCAGCATAATTTCTAGTGTCTTAATCTGACATTGAGACTTGAATACATGACATTCAATTCCCTGTGATAGCCTTTAACAGAAACACGCTTAGATTAGAAAAGCAGGTGCATGGAGCAAGCTGAAAGAATTCCCTTGCATGGAAAATTTTCACAAAATTGAATGAATTTAAGACAAGAACCTAGAACATTTTAAGGTTCTTATGCTAGCATTTTTCCTTTGAAGATTCAGTGCAATTTAAACTGGTATTTTTAGAATAGAATCATAGCTGGTATTTATACATGTCATCAAGTTCATGCAATAACTATGATTCTCCTTCTTTATGATCGTGTGTTTCTACTACTGTCCACTTTACTTCCTATCTTCAATTATTCCTTTCCCACTGTTAAAATTCTCATACAAATGTGTTATAATATGTCTCAATATTGTATACTTCACATATATTTTAGCCACCTCACTTTCTTTGATCACTTCTATGGCAATATTTCTCAAAATGTTTATTGGCACTATCACAACTTTCCTTAGCCCTTCTAGATTTTCAGTGCATAAAACTGCTGATTTCAAGATCATCAATAGTTTCCTTTTTGCCAAATTTAATGGTAAATTCATAAGCCTCATCCAACCTGACATATTAGTAGCAAACAGCTGACTGTTCACATATAACTCCTGTGTGAAACACTTTCTTCATCAGGCCTGCAGGAAATCTCATTTATCCTCCTCTGTCAACAAATGCTTTCTTTACTATTTCTGTTTTTCCTCACTGATCTGTCTTCTGAATAATAAGCTTTCATAAGGCTCAGACCTTGAAAATCTTTTCTCTATCAATGATGGGGCAAAGATGCTTAGGTTATGGCAGCCAGGAAGCAGCACAGGGGAATAGTACCACAGAGGAAGAGCCCAGGGATAATTAATAATCCCTAAGATCATGCCTCCATGACCCACTGATACGCATGAGATTTATGCTTTACTCATCCTGTACAAGGCTTGTAAACCACCAGGTTGACACAATTAAGCCTGACCACCACTTCCATCCCTTGTCATCTTGACACGGAAACACATCTCTCTAAACCACAATTCATTTCCAAATAAAGACAATAACAATTTTATAATTCCATCTAACATGATACAACTATGCTACATAGAATAGAAACAGAAAAGTCCCCTCAATAAAGTGTTACTAAAAAACTCCAAATTAAAGTCTTCAGTAAAAAAAACTCCAAATTAAAGTCTTCAGTGAAACTCAAAGTGAAACTCAAAGGAAACTCACAACTATAACTATATTTATAGGGGTTCCTATAATTTATATGAACCCCTATGGAAAATATATATATATATATATATATATATATATATACCACACACACACACACACACACACACACACACACAATCCCAAAGTATAATAGTACAGGGTGAACATTTGCATCTTAGGATGCAAATGAGGAATAGGACCAAAGCAAGAATGAAATCCAACAGGGCAAGCATCAAGTGCCATAACTATATATTCAACATTGAGACACCTTTGGTGAGATGTGAATTCCAGAGGGCTTGGGTGATCTCATCCCTATGATTTTGAGGGTTACAACTCACATGACCTTTAGCTTTGGCTGGTTCCACTCATGCCTTGAAGCTTGCTTCACCAGATATTCCACATTCCTGATATTTCTGACTTCTTGAGGTTTTCATCATAGGCTCAGCTTGATTCCCCTAACCTCAAAAACTTATCTCTCAGTGACATGCCTTTCTTCCTTTTGAAATCTGGGGAAAAAATTCTCTCACCTCAAAGTTCTTGCATTCTGTAAGCCAGTGAAATAAGGATCACGTAGACAATGCCAACTTACTGTCAGTGGGAAAAGTAGCCAAGACCTCTTGGCCATGGCTGCAGGTCCTACATAGCTGAGCACAGTAAAGAGAATCCTCAGGAACTAATGCCTTAGGTGACCTTATTGAGGAGGAGACCCAGTAACTTCCCTCTGAAATAAAAGTTTGACACATTTCCAACTTTGAATGTGCAATGGGTGGGACCCTACTGATTTTTGAGGTTTCCACAAGGAATATTTCTTTTTTTCCTTCCAAAATATTTTTTAAAGGTGCTGATTTCTTCAGCAAACTTCTTTGGCTGAAACATTACAAATAATTCCAACCAAAATTGATATTTCTTAAATACTTTCTGCTCCAAATTCTCACTACAAACTTGGCTGAAAGCTGCTAGTAGTACCCATGCCACAGCTTGAATGTTGGGTTACCCTGAAATTACCTACGCCAGATTCATCAAGCTGCTGTCCTTTGTCTTGATCTTGGCCTAAATCTCACAACATGGGCAAAATGCTGGCAATTTATCTGTTTTTCCTATGTACATAGCTTCTAGTCTAATTATCAAGAGAGTCCTTTTTCCCAACTGAAACCTCCTGTGCTTGGTCTTTACTGGTGGTGTACCTACCTGTGTTCTGGTTTTCTCAGCTCAGGCCAGCACTGTATTAGTTTTCCCAATGCTGAGCACAATACCAGATGCCCCCAATTTAAAGGAGGAGATATATAATTTGTCTCAGTTTTTCAGGCCATAGTCAGTTGACTCCATGGTAGATACATCATGGTGGAAGGCCATGGTGGAACAAAGATCCTTGATTCATGATAGTTGGCATGTAGAGCAGGAAATGAGTACCAGAGTGGAAGAGGCAAGGGACAAAACATAGATTTTAAGGCTGTACCCCCATGACCCACCTAGACACAACTAGAAGTATGTTACATCAGTCATGAGGTTGGACCCCAAACCAATCAAGTTGAATTTCCACCCTAACTGCCACAAGAATAACCCAACAATCTCTGTTTATGTACTGTCTGGGATTTCTAGCCCATGTCTCCAAGTCTTTTCAAACACTTCTCACAAACTGTTTCCAAAGACTTCTGAGCCACATGTTGGATGCAATAACAACAATTCTATTTCTTGGCACTAAATTTCTGAAATAATCAACTTTCCCAAAGCTGGAGAACAATGCCTATCACTCACAATTTAAATAAGTTTAATTTGGATCACAGTTTTGGGGGATTTAGGCCAGGTTAGCAAGCCCCAAGGCAAAAAATATTGTGACAGAAGGGTATGGTGGAGCAAAACTACTTAGTTCATGGTGACAGAGTACCAAAACAAGAGAACAGTGCCAGAGAAGCTAGGGTCCATATATATTCCCTAATGTCACCCCACCATGACTCACCCAGGCAAACCTACAAACATGGTTTACTAATCCTCCAGGCAACTTCCAAGTCAATCACGTTAACACAATTAAGCTTAACCATTATACATATCCCATCAATAATCCTTGCATCCATCCAAGCCACCACCATTTCTTATTTAATTACTATAATAACTTTCAAACTTACAGTTTCTTGACACTTATTAGTGTTCCTTATGCTTCTAATAATATCTCATTTTCCTGAAAAAAAAAGTCCATATAACTGGTTCCTGACTTTCATCTTGTCTTTGCTCACACGTCCCATGATCAGAGACTCTACTCCTCTACAAAAACGATACTGCCTTATTTATTGTTTTTTTAAAATCTCCTTTCTGTATTGAATTTTTGAGGGTGCATGTTATTTCCTGAAATCCTACTCATACATTCATTCACTTTCTCACTTATTCACTCATTTGCTTACCATGTGACTTACTAAAATGTAGCTTTCATGAAAGGGAATTCATCAGTTTTACCCATGGTTGGGTCTGGGGCACTCACTGGCACATGAAAGTGCTAAATAAATTCTGTTGAATAGATCCTAAATTTATCTTGATTTCCATTGATATTTAGTAGTGACCAGACACATATAATAACTAAAATTACACTTGTCACCCTTGTTTTGATGACAGATATCCTTTAATATCCAAGTGTCACTATCTCTGTTTTTTTTCTTTTTGCTTGTGTTCTCTGCACTTGTAACTTTGTGTTCTAGCATTCTGGTACTATAATAAATACAAATATAATTGGTTTATTTAGAGGTTTATTTTGGCTCACAGCTATGGAGGTTTCAGTCCATAATTTGTCAGCCCCATTGCTGCTGGGGCTCCGGAAGGAAAGCACATCATAATGGGAAGAATGTGGTACAGCAAGATGCTCACCTCAAGGGGGCCAGGAAGCAACCAGTAGAGGATAAGATCAGGGTCCTACAACACCTTTTAGAGGGCTATCCCTAATGACCCAAAATTTCCAACTATGCTAATGTCTTAAAGTTTCCCACAACATTCCAATAGCACCAAGCTAAAGACCAAGCCCTGAATAGATGCATCTTTGGGAGATAGTTTAGATTCCAACTATGGTACCTGGTATTAGGGGATGACCTTGTTTAGTCTCTCAGATAAACCAATATATAACAAATGACTAGTCGAGTAATTTGTCATTGACAGATAAAAGCAAAAACTACAATGAGAGATATGTGACAATAAAGAAAGTATGACAAAATACTCTGATCCAGGGGGAATGAAATTATCAATTATTCTAAAAAGAGGAATCATTTAAGAAAGCCTCAAGGCTACCTTGAAATGGAGTAGTGTTCTAGTTAAGTCCCAATAAAATATTACTTGCATAGTTTTAAAAATGAATGTAGAATTGGCCAAATCAGTACCTTTCCCACTTTCTGAATCCCAGATTGGTGACCACTCTCTTCTCTGAATGTTACTTATCTTAATATCTGTGAAGTAGATACTCACCAGTGTTTTACCAGAAAAGGCATTGTTTTCAACTGGCTTCTTCAGCAAAATTCTATCACTTAGTACTATTTCTGGTACTTATATCTAGTAATTTTTCCACAAATTATCTGCTGCCATTATGTTTTTTCTTTTATTTATTTTTTGTAGCAATTTAATTAAGAAATAATTTGTATATCATATAATTAACTTATTTAAAGTGGACAACTCATTGATTTTTGGAAAATTAATAGAGCTGTACAAAAACCATCACAAATTTCAAATTTTTATCCCACTACAAGGAAACTTGCATCCTTTATTTGTTAACTCCTCTCATTATTCCTTCAGTCTGTTTTCTGTGCCTATAAATTTGTCTATTGTAGATATGTCATATACATTAAATCATAGAGTATGTGATCTTTTGAGACTGTTGTTCCTTAGATTACTGCTTCATTTCTTTTCATTGCTGAATCATACTAAATTTATGGAAATAAATTATATATATGTACATATATATATTACATTAGACAATGGGTGTTTTAATTATCATTCCATACCTTTTGTTTTTGAAAAAAATGTCTGTTCATATCCTTTGCCCATTTTTAAATCAGTGTATGTATTTTCTTTCTGTTGGGTTGAGATGTGCCTTATATATTTTTAATATTAACTATTTTTCAGCTGAATAGTGTCTATTAAAACACTTTTCACATTCTGTAGATTATCTTTTCCTGCAGCATTTTTATATTAAACAATATATAGGTAATGGGGCAAAGGAGAAATGGTTGTTTAAACCTATAACTTGATTATGTGGATAAATTAAAAGAATGGAAAGTTACTGTGCAAATTTCAAAATGGAAAATTTATAAAATATAACACTTCATTGAAAAAGATGTTACAGAATGACTGATATATGTTATAATCAAACCATGGTTAAAAATTAATAAAACCATATACTATTTAGGGATACACTGATTTGAATGAAAGCCAATTTCAGGTAGAACTTACCTCATTGAAATATGACAGAAACTGAGGTATGTGGTGGATGTTGAATATGTCTTTCAAATTTTGCTTTTAAGAAGCAAATATATACCAAACATGGTAAAATATTAACCTTTACTAAATGTTGTTGATAAAGTATAAGAATGTACCTGATGAATGTGGGAGATAATTGATCTTAAAAGATCAAGGATGTTCAAATTCTTACTAAGTAAAGACTTGAGAGCAACCAGTTAGATCCATAGTGAGTTTTGGCTTAACTTTCTGAGAAGCAAAAACATGTTATGTACTGCTTTGACATATTTGTTAGGGTAATTTGAAAAGCTAAATATTTTTAAAACTATAACATTATAAACTAAAATAAATACAGTAAGATATGTGATTTTCATGTATTCATGCCTTTAACATTATAAGATTATGCAAGTGAAATACTTCCAACTTGCTTTTAAATTGGGCAATAAGAAATAAACTTGTTTCTTCATATAACACATTGCTTCTATCATTCTGCAAGTTATTTGTCATTAAAACTTTAAGGTTCTCTACTTGATATTTTAATATCTAGCTTATTTATTTTTAAATTCTCCATATTATTAAATTATATATGACTGTATTCAGTGATACCATCATTTGCAAAATTTAAAGAAAAATGATGGGCTAGGCTAGACCCAGGCCACTCCCGTGACACACGCTATCCCAGCAGACCACCTTGCGGGACCTGGGAACTCCAGCCAGTGGCACACATGGGGCTGAATAGACCCAGGCCCCTCCCATGAGCCCTGTCTTCCCTACAGACCAACTTTTCAGGCCCAGGAACTCCAGCAAGTGGCATGGTCAGGGCCGGGCCAGAACTGGGTGCCTCCCATGTCCCCACAGTACTGGCCACCCACCTCAGGACCTGGGAACTCCAACCCATGATGCACACCCCTGCAGTACCACCACTGCCATTGGGGACCCACCCACCTCCTGGACCTAGTACTGCTCTTGATCTTCAGCTCCCATACCTCCCCCAAGAACTTTGGACTACAGTGCATTAACCATGCAGTATTGAGGGGAGACTCAGTAAGAAGAACTCAGCAGGCTTCCATCAGTGAGGTGAGTTTGCCCTAAAATAGGAAGAGTTTGCCACCGTCTGTGGGTAAACAGGAACAATAGCAAATCCCCCTCTAGAATTAGGCCTTTGATGAGCTTGGCAAGTGGATGAGTGAGTCCTTCCTCCACATAGTGACTATAGGGTAGGTTTAGGAGGATGCCAATAAGGCCTCCCCAACCTGGAGAAAATTAAGGGGGCCTGAGGGACACCCAGAGACACAGTAAGGTCCCAGCCACGACAAACACTATAAACAGGGAGATCTTGTGACTCTGAACAACCTGAAGACATAATAACAGCAGGAACTAGGGGTTGATTTCCATCAGTACTCCTAGGCTTGTCAGCCTAGGAAGAATATAGGACTCACCTAACAGGCCCTGCAGGGGGAATTCAGGTGACTGGCCCACCTCTTCATTGTGGGACCCAGCAATTGGACAAACATCAACCTTACAGTAGGACCCCAAGATACACACTACCAACAGTTGACACTAGTGGTATTGAAGGATCAAATATTAACCCAAAAGGGGAAAATCACAAAACAAAAAAGTACAATGCAATCTCAAACATCTAGTCCATCAGGGGCAAGTACAAGAGACATTGAAATAGAGGACTAAAAAAGTGCAACACAGGAAATCTCTGAAAAGGTAGCAAGTGAACTAAAAAAAAAAACCAACTCCATAAGACTATTTGAGAAAATCAAATTAGAAGTAATCTCTCTTATAAAGATAGAGATAACAACCCTAGTAAAGAATTTGCTCAACATAGCTAGAAAAGAAATGGATAAAAAAATACAGGGTCATGGGAAACTGATTGAAAGCTTGAATGAACAATACAGAAAACAAGCAGAATTCATGAAACAAACTCAGACAGACATCCAAGAAACAAAATATTCTATTGAAAGCTGGCAAAACCATTTAAATGAAGCTGAAGGTACAATTTTGGACCTTGAGAACAAGATTGCTATTAGCAATCATGAAAGGATAGAATTTTATTTTTTTATTTTTTATTTTTTCATTTTAAAGGCAGTAGAAATACGACAGAACAAGACAGAACAAAGCCAATTGAGACAGTGCAGTGACTTTGGTATGGAACTTCACAGCAGGTTACCGAGATAACAGTAATGGGTACCATAGTATATCTCATTATCTTCACAATAGTTGTCTAGTCAACTAAGTATAGCAAAAATCAAACCAAAGGCAGAACAGTATAAATTCAATCAAAAGAGAAAATTGAATAGAGTAAAGCAATTACTCATAATTAAAACAAAACTGAAAACAACACTTGCTTTCAAAGATAGAGGAGACTCCCCCATTTGCTATGTTGCATGCAGTCATCCTGCCAAGAGATGCTCAGACCTCTGTCCCCAGTTGCTAAGGCAGGGGAGAGGTTTGGGATGTTTGATTCCAAGCCCATGAACTAGTAGGCTCAAGAGACACTACTGGGTCTCCTCCTGGATCACACCAGAGGAAGCGCTTACCAAGAGGATGGGTGAATTGCTTCTTTGTGTGGGCTTCTGGGTTCCACCATGGATGTGGACAGATCTTGGGGCCATTTTCTGGTTCTGCTCTTGGCTCCCACCAGAGGGAGGCACTTACCAAGAGGTCAGGTGAATTGCTTATTTGTGCAGGGTCCTGCATTCCATGATGGTTGTGGCTGGATCTTGGAGTCTTTCTATGGTTCTCATCTTGGCTCCTGCCAGAGGGAGGCATTTACCAAGGGGGGGGCAAATTGTTTCTTTGTGCAGGCTCTTGAGTTCCACCATGGCCATGGCCAGATCCAAGGATAGAACTTTTAAAAATAATAAAGCAACATGAAATGACAATCCAGCAGCTTCAAGATGATGCCAAGAGAAACAATATAATATTAATAGGCATCAATGAAAATGCAAGACTCACTGCAAATGATGTAACTAAACTATTCACAGACATAATAGAAGAAAATTTCCCAAACATGAAGAAGAAATCTGATATGCAGATAAGTGCAGCATATGGAATGCCAAACAATCACAATCAACGTAAATCTACACCCAAACATATAATAATATAAGATTCCAGACATGCAGAAATACTAAAAGCTGTTAGAGAAAAGATACAACTCACCTCAAAGAAAGCCCATTAGAATCACAGCAGACTTTTCAGCACAAACCTTCAAGTTAAAATGAGCTATGAGTAAGGTATTTAAAGCCCTTAAAGAAAATAACTTTCAACCCAGACTGATGTACCCTGCAAAACTGTCTTTCAAATTTAATGGAGAATAAGATAATCCCATGGCAAAGAACAACTGAAGAAATTTGTGTCCACCAAACCAACCCTAGAAAGAGTAATGAAACATGTACTAGAAAGAGATAAAAATGATCACAATCTCCAGAACAACAGAAAGAAACAACCAGACAGGACAAGCAATTAAACAAGGGGGAAAAGCAGAAAGCAAACACCTGGAACATAATGTGGCAAAGTCAAGCCAGTACATATCACTTATATTCATAATGTAAATGACCACAATTCAATGGCCTCTATCAAAAGAAATAGGTTGACACAATGGGTTAAGAAACATGATCCCACAATAGGCTGTATACAAGAAACACATCTGACCCAAAAGGAAACTCATATATTAAAAGTCAAAGGATGGAAAACAGTATTCCATGCAACAGGAACCCAGAAAAAAGCAGGGGTAATTATTCTATTTGCTGACAATGAGAACTTCAAAGCTAAAATGATTAAACAAGATAAAGAAAGTCACTACATACTCATTATGGAAAATTTAAAGAGGAATAACTAACAATTATATGTATACATACACCAAATACAGAAGCACCCCACTATATAAAACAAACACTAATGGACATGAAAAAATCAAATACACAAGAACACAATTATAGCAGGTGACCTTAACAGCTCATTGTCACAAAGAGATAGATCAACTAGAAAAAAAGTCAGCAAAGAAATAATAGAACTGAATCATACCTGTGAGCAATTAGACTTAGTAGATATTTACAGAGTGTTCCACCCAACCACATCAGAATACACATTCTTCTTTGCTGCGCATGGGACATTCTCCAAAATAGACCATATATTGTTCCATAAAGCATTCCTAAGTAAATGCAAAGGTATTGAAATTATCCCTTGCATAATATATGACCATAGAGCACTGAAATTAGAAATTAATGGCAAAAGGAATTGCAAAACCTGCATGCATATATAGAACTAAATTAACAACCTTCTGAACAACCAGTGGGCTACTGATGAAACTAAAGAAGAAATAAAGCAATACCTACAATTCAATAAAAATGTGGAAACAACATATTGTAATCTGTGGGATGCAATGAGTGTAGTCTTAAGAGGGAAATATATAGCAATACATTGTCATATCAAGAAAACAGAATGAGCACAAATGAACAACCTAATGCTTTGTCTCAAGCTTCTAGAAAAAGAAGAGCAAATTAAACCCAAAATTCATAGAATACAGGAAATTGTAAAGATTGGAGCAGAAATCAATGCAATTGAAACTAAAAAAAAATAAATTAATGAATCAAAAAGCTGGTATTTTGAGAGAATGAACAAAATTGACAAACCTCTAGCTAACCTTATAAAGAAAAAGAAAGAAAACACCAAATTCACACAATAAGGATTGAAAAGGGGGAAATTACTACAGATCCCATGGAAATTCAAAAGATCATGAATACCTACTTTGAAAATCTCTACTCAGATAGAGTGGAAAATGCAGAGGAAATGGACAGATTTCTAGAAACTTATGAACTACAAAAGCTCAACCAAGAAGATATAGCAATTTTGAATAACCCAATATCAGCTATTGAAATTGAAAACATAATAAAAAACTTATCAACAAAGAAAAGCCCAGGTCCTGATGGATTCATGGCTGACTTCTACAGAAATTTAGAGAAGATTTGATCCCAAACTCCTTAAACTCTTCAATGAAATTGAATAGAAAGCTGTCATCCTTAAATCATTCCTGGAGGCAAGTATTACTCTCATACCAAAACCAGAGAAAGACTCAACCATAAAGGAGAACTATAGGCCAATCTCACTAATGAACATTGATGCAAAGATCCTCAATAAAATGCTGGCAAATAGAATGCAGCAAATCACCAAGAGGATTATGCATCACAACCAAGTGGGATTCATTCCAGGAATGCAAGGATGGTTTAACATATGCAAATTAATAAATGTAATACACCACATCAACAGTGCCAAAAACAAAAACCACATGGTCATCTCAATAGATGCATAAAAAGATTTTGATATTGTTCAACACACATTCATGATAAAAACCCTTCAGAGACTCATAATACAGTGTCTACCTCAATCTCACAAAGGCCATCTATGACAAACCAACAGCCAACATTATAGTAAATGGACAAAAACTGAAAGCTTTCACTCTAAAGTCAGAACCAAGACAAGGATGTCCAATATCACCACTCCTATTCAATATAGTTCTGAAAACACTAGCTAGGGCAATGAGACAAGAGAGAGAAATAAAAGGAATAAAGATAAGTAGGAAAGAAGTTAAATTATCACTATTTGCAGATGACATGACATTCTATATGAAAGACCCAAAAAACTCCATTGAAAGACTACTAGAGGTAATAAACAAATTCAGCAGCATACTTGGATGCAAGGAAAATGCTAAAAAATCAATAAAATTCCTGTAAACAAACAAAAAACTCACCACAGAGAAATTATGGTAATATCATCTTTCACAATAGCATCTAAAAAGTGATATACTTAGGAATCAACCTGAGGGTGTAAAAGACCTGTATGCTGAAAACTATGCTGTTCTAAAAAAGGAGATTGAAGAAGATATTAGAAAATGGAAGGATATTCCTTTCTCTTGGCTGGGAAGAACCAACATTGTGAAAATGGCCATATTCCCAATACTGTTATATGTATTTAATGCAATCCCAATCAAAATACCACTGACAGAGCTCACAGATCTAGAGAAAACACTCCTAAAGTTCATTTGGAAACAGAAGAGACCTATAATAGCAAAGACAGTTCTGGGCAACAAAGGCAAGGCAGGAGGCATCTCAATTTCTCACTTGAAACTATACTACAAAGTCACAGTGATAAAATCAGCATGGTACTGGCAAAGAAATAGACCTGAGTATCAACGGAACAGATTCAAAGATGCAAACACCACTACAAAGACCCTCAGCCATGTAATATTTGACAAATGTACTAAACATGTTCACAGGGGATGGATAACCTCTTTAATGAATGGTGTTGTAAAAATTGGCTCTCCACATGCTGAAGACTGAAAGTATACCCATGACTATCACCATGCACTAAATTAAAGTCAAAATGGATCAAAGATCTAAATATTAAAGCAGAAACACTAAATCTACCAGAAGACAAGGTAGGTGGAAGTCTTGGAGATATAGTAGGCAGAGAATTCATGATCAAAATGCAAACTGCACGAGAAACCCTTCAAAGAATCAAGAAGTGGGATCTCATATTATTGAAAAGTTTTTGCACTTCAAAAGAAATCACCAACATAATGAAAAGAAAACCCACAGAATGGGAAATAATTTTAGCCAGCAACCCATCAGGCAAAGGACTTATATCCAGAGCATATAAAGAATTGAACAACACCAACCCCCCCAAATTCAAAGAACTTGTCCAAAAATGGACATCTGAGATGAATACACATTTCTAAGATGAAGACATACAAATAAATACATGAAGAAATGTTCACCATCACTGGTCCATTGAGAATAGCAAATTAAAACAGCATTGAGATTTTATCTCACTCCAGAAAGAATGGCTGCCATCAAGAAATCAACTGATTACAAATGCTGATGAGGCTGTGGAAAAAAGGAACACTGCTCCACTGTTGGTGGGAGTCTACACTCCACCACGTTTGCACCTGGTGCAACCACTATGGAAATCAGTATGGAGATTTCTCAGAAGACAAGGATTGGAAGCTCCATTCAACCCAGCTATTCCCCTCCTGGGTATTTGCCTAGAAAACTTGAAAAGTCATGTCACAGTGATGTATGTGCACCCATGCTCATAGCAGCACAATTTGTAATAGCTAAATCTTGGAAACAACCAAGATGCCCATCAACCACAGAGTGGATGAAAAACATGTAGTATTTTTATGCAATGGAATGTTACTCAGCTGTAAAAATGATGATCTTGAGGCCTTCATAGGTAATGGAGGCAACTTGAGACTATCCTCATAAGTGAAATAAATAAGAATCATATTTATAACTATCACATTGTGTCTCTAGTGTAAAAAGTAATCAGAACTGTAGAACTAATAAAACCCCAAATGTGAAATTGCTATTGTAAAAGAGAGGAAAAGAAAGTGCTCTAAAGGATATAACTGCATGTATGTTTAAGTGTGTAAGATAGATGACCATATTACTGTTTTTGTTAGATCATTGAACAGAACAGTTTGCAGTCTGTTTGAATGTTCACATTGTGTGCTTTAATTTTGTAACTTGAAGAACTATTTCTAAGATGACAGTATGCAATTTATCAACTAGTGATTTCTTAGTGTGTAGTTTTTTGAAATTCTGTATTTCTATCCTTTTTTTCTGTTTTTCTTTTTTTCTCTTAAATAAAATTTAAAAAAAAAAAATTAAAAAAATTTTAAAAAAGATAGACTGGGAATTAGCTCAGTAGCTTAAGTGCCTGCCTGGCAAGCGAGAGGTCGTGAGTTCAATCCCCAGTACCAAAAAATAAAATAAAAATAAATAAATAAAATAAAGTAAAAAAGATAAATGATGTCTGCCATTCCCATTCTGTAATGCAAGTCACATGCTTCAATTGGCATATTTCATTTGGATTGTTCATTCTGATTCATTTTAGCTCCTTTATCTCAGTCTTTCTTGATTCATTTGTTCTCTTCATTTTATCAAAAGCAACTTTTCATTATGGTTTAAAAATTTCCACTTGCAATTTTTAATGGATAGAATACATGGAAACTACATATTTAGTAGTTTAAAAATTATACAACTTTCAAAATATTTGCATTTTCAAATTATTGCTAATAAAAATGCCAAGGCAATAAGCAATACATTTCTAAGGCTTTTGAATGTGAGAGGAAAGAAAAAAAAATTCTCGGCTAGAGGAGGGACAGCCAGACCCCAGCATCTCCAGCACACAATCTGGCAAACAAGAAGTACCAATTCCCCCAAACCCCTGTAAGCAACTGGCTAATCCAGAGAAACACAAGCTGTGGTGATAACTATTCAGAGACCAGCATTGTAGCCTGACTCTTTGGGACCGGGAACCTCCTGGACCCGCAGAGTGGCCTGGGCTGTTTGGATTGGAAACTTTGCAGAGACCAGCATTGCGGCCTGACTGTTTGGGACTGGTAGGCCCGCCCTTCATCTGCAGGGAACTGCCCAGAGACCAGCATCTTGGCCAGGTCTGTTTGGGGCTCATAGCCCCGCCCTTCACCCACAGGAAATCTCCAACAGACCAGCATCTTGGCCTGACTCTTTGGGGCTGGCAACCTCCCGGACCCGCAGTGGCCTGCGCTGTTTGGATTGGGAACTTTGCAGAGACTGGCATCTCGGCCAGGTCTTTTGGGGACCGGGAACTTTGCAGAAACCAGCATTTTGGCCTGACTCTTTGGGACCTGTAGGCCCACCTTTCACCTGTAGGGAACCTCCTAGAGACCTGCCTGAGACAAAGTACGGTGGCCTGGTCTGCCTGAGATTCCACAGGCTCCGGGTTGACCACGTCCAGCATCCACCTTAAAATTAGGAAGCCAGGAGCCCACAGAGGGGAGTTAGGAACCTGTGGGGAAGCCAAGAGCCTGTGGGGGAGCCACTGCCCCTCTAGGAACTGAGGGTGCAAGAGGTAATTCACCACACATGCAGAGAAAGCATTGGAACACCACTCAAAGCAAGGAAATATAAAAAAATGACAAAAGAAGAGACCAAAAGGCAGGCTCAAAGCTCTAGCCCTCCCAAAGAAAGCTTAGAAGCTGTGTACATAGAAGAAAAAAGAAGCCATACACCTGAAATGTCTGAAATGATATCAAATGAAATAAATATGCAACTAGGGAAAGCTATGGAAAAATTCAAATCAGAAATACTTGCCCAGGTAAAAGAAGAATTGATAAAAATAGTGAAAGAAATAGTGAGTGCATCTAGTGAAAACACAGCTAAAAAATTAGAGGAACAAACCAAACAGATAGAATCCCTGAATGAACAATATAAGAAACAAAGAGAATGCATAAAGCAGATTTAAAGAGATATACAGGAAATGAAAAATTCTATTGAAAGCTGTAAAACTGCCTCAATGAAGGTGAAGATAT
>PVJX010018216.1:0-36883 GCA_004027295.1 Dolichotis patagonum
GGACTCCCTCAGGTCTAAGCCCAGACGGGCGGGTGGAATATGTGGAATCCCTCCCAGGGTGGAAGGGCCGGGTTTTCCCAGACTGAGAGGCCTGGGGACCGGCCCCAGAGCTGTCCATCTGTCCTTCTGCTGTGCTGGGAAACCCCTGGCTCACCTGGACAGGTGCGGCCCTGGTAGGCGGCAGTGACCCCACCTCCCACCTCCCACCCCAGAAGCTTTGAATGAAGCCGGTTTTTCCCTGTCACCAAAATAACTGGCTGCCCAAGATTTTGTTTGGGAAGCTGCGAGCTTACTTGGGGACCTGAGTAGCCAGGCGAGGCACCACGTCCAGCTGGAGCTGGGATCCCAACTGGACTCTGGAGGACCTCTGACATAGAGGATTTCCCCCTACTCTTTTGTTTGGAGACAGGGTCTCCCTGAATAGTTGAGGCTTCAATTAAGGCGGTCCTTCTGCCTCAGCCTCCCAAGTGCTGGGATTTTAAATTTTATACTTTGCATTTTACATTTAAATCCATGATTCATTTCAAGTATCCACCCCCCTCCCAGGTACTGGGATTGAACCCAGGGCCTTCTTGTTGGGCTACAACTCCAGCCCTTTCTTACATCCCGACTCCCACTCTTTTAGACAGTCTCACAGTCCCTCATGCCCAGGCTGGGTTTGAATTTGCACTCCTCCTGCCTCAGCCTCCCAGGGTGCTGGGATTACAGGCATGCACCACCACCCCTGGCTCTGAGTGGTGCTTTGTTTTTTAAATACGGCCTGAGGTCTCGGTCAAGTTCACCTTTTGGTGACTCTCCTTCCTCTTTCGGGCGTGGACTTTTAACCACCACGTGCACTTTCTGGATCCCACATTCCGGTGCCCTTCAGGCTTTTTGTTTGGAAGAAAAATTTCCCGTTTGAATCAACTGTTTGCAAATTGGATTCTGGGCAGGTGTGGCTCCTCCAGCTCTCCCATCTCAGAGCGCTAACCGTTCGCCATGCCTGAGTCCGAAGCCAGCAGCCAACACGGTGTCTCTGCCTGACCTGGCCCCAGCTTTGGCCTGGACCCTCCTCCTAGTTACGGAGGCAGGCACAGGGCCCCGGGGTGGCTCCTCCGTGGGACAGATGCCGTTGTTAACGGGTTTGGGGTCGCTGGAGTTTCCCTCTAGTCATAGTTTCTAGGTCCTTTCGGTCCTGAACAAACAACTGGTCGACACAAGTGCAAAAAAGTAGCAAGGTTTTTTCATTTATTAACGGTATGAAAAGAAACACGCCCTGCCCAGCACATTTGGGCCATGTAAAAGAAATGCAGTCCACCCTCGGGCAGGAAAGTGGGCCACTGGAAGAACAAGGGAGCAAGAGCTCAATGCCAACTCCTTTCTGTACCCCACCACCCCTCAAGCTGCGGTCTGGTCCAGGCGTCCTATGGCAAACCTGCTGCAGTTCTCGCGAGAAGTCCGTGCACGGGGCTTTGCGAACTTCTGCGCATGTGCCCTGCGATTTTGTAACTACTGGAACACTCAGTTTCCCTGTCCCAATCTCCTTCACCCTGGGCACCCTCTGTGTCCCTGCCCACTGCGGCCCCTTCCAAGGATGTTGGTGAAAAAAAAAATTTTTTTTTTGGTCCTGGGCATGAATCATGGCCTTGCTTATGCTGGACGGGTGCAGCACTGCACCCTTAGCCCCCACATTTTTTGTTTCAGGGCTGGGGGTGCCGTTTGGGGGGGGGCAGCTGCCTGGCATGCGTGAGGCCCCAGTTGAATGCCTGGCACTGCCAAAGCAAAACAAATTGAAAAATTCCTCTTGTTTTAGACAATGAAAGGCAACTAAATAAATCCAGAGCTGGGCATGGCGGCACACTCTTATAACCCCTGCACTTGGGAGGCTGAGGCAGGAGGATCACCATGAGTTCAAAGCCAGCCTGGGATACATAAGCAAGTTCGAGGCTGTTGTGAACTACAGGGCAAAACCCTGTCTCAAAAACAAAACAAAAACAAAAACAACCCAACGTTCCATACACAAAGGTGGGCCCAGATTAACAAGCATCCAGGGAGGACACGGTGAGGGCTTATTATTCCCAATTTATAGCCCAGAAAAAGGCTCAGGATAATCCTGTAATTTGCCTTTAGGCTTTTCTGGCTCCCTTGCCTTAGCCCCAAGGCTTTTAAGAGTGAGGTGTAGTGGCCCACACCTATGATATCAGCACTCCAGGAGGCTGAGGTAGGAGGGTATAGCCTGTCAAAATTGTTAAAATAATAATGAAGGGCTGGGATGTGGCTCAGTGTGAAGGCCCTGGGCCCCATCCCCAGTCCTGCCTTTTTCTGGCTGTGTCTGCAGCCCCTAAGCAGTCCCCACGGCATAGTAGTTGCTTAATAAATTCTCTGCAGCGAGTGCAGTAGCAGCCAAGCTGACCCAGCTCAAGTGCAGCAGAGCCAGGGTGGACACCTGGCAGTTCTTTGAGAACAATGGCGGAGGGAAGAGTGTTTGTAATAACCAGGCCAAGACCTTCAGAGAAACAGGCACCAAGATACTGCCTGTGAAAGTTCTGTTCACATACTTGAAGTCCAGGGCAGCAAACTTAGCTGCCCACCCGTATAGATTTCCCTCTGGACCTGGAGATGCAGCTCAGGGACAGAACATCTGCCAGGTGCGCCCATGGGCCTGGGCTCCATCCTCAGCACCACGGAAAAAGGAGGAGGAGGAGGAAGGAAGCGTTTCATTCTGGCCCGGTGTGATGGTGTGTGCCTGGAATTCCAGCTACTTCAGAGGCTGAGACAGGAGGATCCCAAGTTTGAGGCCAGCCTGGTCAATTTAGCCAGACTGTCTCAAAATAAAACAATGAAAAAGGCTGGGGAAGTAGCTCACTGGTAGGGGGCTTGCCTCACATGACCAAGGTGCTGAGTTCAAGCCCACTGTAAGCCACTGAGCTAAATCCCCAACTGTACCTCAAAAACAAAACAAACATTTAAAACAAATCAAAACATGTGCCTGGGGGAGCTGACACTCCAGGGGCTCCATCACAGAGTGCTGTCCCACCTCATTCCTGCCTCCTGCCTCTGGCCTCACCCCTCCCCTGCCCAGGGTTGACCTTGAACTCTCAGGGATCCTCCTGCCTCAGCCTCCAGAGTGCCGAGATTGCAGGCCTGCGTCACCACACCCAGCTCAGCCCTTGCTGTTTTACTGGAGCTCAGACAGGTGAGCTGGATGCCCCAAGTCACACATCAAGTAAGCCCTGGCTTCACCTGGGCCTGTGGGGTCCCAGAGCCTGTGCCCTCCCTCAGTCATGTCGCAGTCCTTGGTGCCCCCTGGGGACCTGGGGACCCAGCAGGGCTCTCTGCTGTGGGTGCCACCCCTGTACCCCCATCTACTCCCCTTCCTCCACCCAGCTGGTATGATGCTCCAGACCCTGGCACGGAGGGTGGCGGGGCAGTGGTGCAAAGAGGGCAGGAGGGTCCTGGAGGGTCTGCAGGCCCTGACCTGCCCTGCCTGGCACGGTCCCAGTTGGCAGGACCCAAGACCCAACGGATCTCCAGGCAAAACTCCTTGTATGCAAGAGGCCATGTCCCAGGCTCCTCTGGGTGGCAGTGCCAGCCAGGCATCATGACGCCCCTCTGGCCACCACCCCTTGGGACCTCCACGCCCCAGGAACCCAGAGCCTCACCCTTCTGCCCTCAACCTGATTCAGCCTGGTGAGGCCCTGAGCCTGGGTCAGCATCTGCCACCGTCCAATCATGGCGCTTCCCTGGATCTGGGGATTCTTCTTTCAGGTGACATTCCCGGAAGTAGAAACTCTACGCTGCAGGCCACTGGGATGTTTAAGACTCTCTCTTTCCTTCCTTTCCTCCTGCCCTTTCTTTCTCTTTGCAATGCTGGGGTGAACCCAGGTCCTTCATGGTGGGCTAGGGTCCCAGCCTGTTACAGCTCGGGTCTAGATGTCCCCAAAGCCTCATGTGGTCATAGGTGGGGCTTTATCAGAGGCCGCTGGATTTAGAGTGTGTGATGCTGGAATTAAGAGTGTGTGATCAGTAAGTCACTCCAGTGATTGGTTTGGGTAGTTCTGGCTGGGATTAAGGGTGTGAGTGCAGAGAGCACACAGAAAAAGGGACAGAAAGAGTCTTGTCCTCTGCCCTTTGCTTGCTTTTGCTGTCTGCTGCCACCATGAACTATTTCTCCTTTGTGATGCCCTTCTGCCACCCTGCCTTGGGGCCAGCCAATTATGAACTGAAACCTCCACAAACTGTGAGCCAAAAAAACTTTCTCTCCTTTAACTTCGGGTACCAGGTATTTTGTTTTAGCAATGAGAGAAAAGTAACTAAGACGTAGCCCTTTTTATTTTTTTCTTTTGAGATGGGATCTCAATAAATTGCCCAAGCTGAGCTCAAACTCTCCTGCCTCAGCCTCCCAGAGTGCTACAATTTTTGGTTTGTTTGGAGACAGGGTCTCACAATGTAGTTCACCCTGGCCTTGAACTCACTAACTAGCCCAGGCTGGCCCTGAACTCATGCTGATCCTCCTGCCTCAGCCTCTCAAGTGCTGGAGTCTTACCAGCATGCACCACCACACCCGGCATGACCGTACTTCAGTGTGTGCCTTTTTCAGGCTTGGTGGTGCTCACCTGTAATATCAGCTGCTTGGAAGGCTGAGGCTGGAGAATTGTAGTTCAAGTCCAACCTAGGCAAACTCTGACTCAAAATACGACACAAAGGGCGGAGGGTGTGGCTCTGTGGTAGTGCAGCCTTGACTTTGATCCCCGGTCCTGCAAGAAGCAAATACGTGAGATGTAAAAGTGTGTGTTTTATTCTGTCCAGGTCACGCTCCGGTCAGGAGGAGACACTGTCACACTTCGAGTCACAGGAGAGGAGAGGCGTGGGATGTGTGTGCTTTCGCCATCGAGGTCTTAAGTGCACCCCCACGGGCCCTGTGCAGTGGGGGCTTTGCGGACTGTGCCAATCGTGACTCCAGAGCCCTCTCTGAGGTTGGGATTTGCGACCCTCATTTATGGGAAAGGGAGGTGAAGCATCGCCCCCGGAAAGTGTGTGAGGAAACAGCTGTCTCCTGTTCTTCCCTTGTCCCTTAGTGATTTTGTGTGTGTGTGTGTGTCTGGGACTCCTGGCAATCCTCCTGCCTCAGCCTGCCAAGCACTGGGGATACAGGTATGCACCACCACGTCTGATGGGGCCCTTTGTTCCCAGATTGGGGGGCCAGGCCCCACCCATCTCTGTCCCACTGATTCTACTCTGTGGCCTCCTCCCCTGACCGCCCACAAGGACTGTCGGCTAGGTCCTGTTTCCGCCGTACCTTCAGGTTTTTAAACTGAGCACAGCTAGTCACCATCCTTGCTTACTGCATCTCAGTGGTGACCTTTGGGACAGGACTCAGGGGCGCCCTGCCCTTCCGCCTCTGATTCCTGGAGCCCTGGGGCTGGGCGCTGGAGTGCAAGGTAGTTCCTTTCCCAGGAATCTAAATGTTGCTACTACCGGGCATGGTAGTGCACACTTGTGATCTCAGCACTCAGGAGGCTGAGGCAAGAGGGTCCCCATGAGTTCAGTTCGTGGGCAACCTGGGCTACATAGTGAGACCTTTTCTCAAACTCCCCTATCCCCTACCCCCTCCCAAGAAACCCAAACAACACAAAAATCAAAGGGTAGAAACCCAGGTGACCAGGGAAGCTCCTGTGAAGGACAGAAATAGCACAGCAGTGTGACACAGAGATTTATAGCTGTCTGACCAGGATATGGTAGGGGAGGGTGAGTGTTCAAATCATTCAGGAGTATGTGTGCAAAATGCTTGGCTCTGAGCTGATCTGAGAGTGTGCACCCTGTAATGCCAGCACCCAAGAGGATGAGGCAGGAGGATCCCAAGTTCAAGGTCAGTCTGAACTACCATAGCGAGGCCCTGTCTCAAAAAAACAAAACAACAACAACAAAACCCACACACACAGGCACGCCAACCACGACCTGTAAATTTTGCTTGCTATGTTGAAAGGGGCCAAAAGAGGTCGGAAGGTGATCAGTTAGGGGACCAGGGTGAAAATCTGAGTAGGCATGACCTTGGGCAGCCCAGGCAAAGCATAAAATGAGATCTCTCCTCCCTCATTTTCTGTCCTGGGATTGAACCCAGAGTTTGGAGCTATGTCTTCAGCCCTCTTTAATTTTTTTGAGTCACGGTCTCCCTAAGTTGCCCACACTGGACCCCAACCTGGGATTCTCCCGCCTCAGCTTCCCCAAGTGACAGGATTGACAGCGGTGTATGACCACGCCCACTGGAGGGAACATATCCTGCAGGTGCTGGCACTGGGGTTCACAGGCTGTGGGCCTAGTTTTCAGACTAAACAGCTGGACACCTGGAGCCTGGACAGCGACTCAGAGGCGAAGGCTGAGCGCCCAGAAGGCCCAGGTACAGCCTGGGAGCAGCGGCTGTCGCCAGCGGAAAAGTTCTGGCCTGAGATACCAGTAATGAGTCAGGCTTCAAACCAGTGCCTGTACGCCCAGCACTCTGAGGCTGAGACAGTGTTGCAGGCAGTCAGAGAGGGCTGAGCCCTCAAAGGAGCCAGTGCAGAGACCAGATACCTTGCAATCTTGGAGGAGACAGACACCTCCCTCTGTGGGCCGGATCTCAAGACAGACGGCAAAGCAAATGCAACCACACCCTCAGTATAAATACCAGGGACTGATATTCTAAATAGGCACGCATCACCCTGAGGAAGCCAGGAGCCACCACCCCAACCCCCTATAGGAAGAGTCACTGCTCTTTAAGCATGGCCACTTGCTTCGTGACTTGCCTCCCCTTTTGTCCCTCATTTGGTCAGTTTCACCTGTACAATTAATCTGATTGGTTGACCATAATTCTGTCCCATCTCATGCCCACCTGCCTTGAGAGTTGCCATGTTTTCCCCACCTTGGACCTCTCTCACCTTGGGGTTTTGCTCTATAAAATTCCCCAGAAAAGACAGAGTCCCCGGCAACCTGCTCGGGACCCCTTCTGTCTCTCTCCCAGACAGATGCTTTCTTTCTCTCAATAAATGTATTCTGCTCTTAACCTCCGTTCCTAAAATCCATTCATTCTTTGAGTTTCGAGAACAGACCCTCAGGTTGGGAGTTTCAGTCCCCTAAATCAGCAGGACAGTTGGGAGTCTGAGGCCCACCAGAGCCAGACGGCAAGACCTTGTGCCAGAAAAGCTAGTGGTTCTCACTCTGTTCTGAAACAGGCTTTCCCGGAGCGCCCTCCTGCCCTCTGTCCATGGGTTGCAGGGCCTTCTCTGGTGGCTGAGCCCACACAGGTTGGATCTGTGGCACTGCCACCTCTAATGTCCTTGTGAGCCATCTAAATGCAAGCTAAATGACACCCCAGGCGCCATGACTGTTAATGGTTGCCATGGAGACCATCAGACCTAACCGTAAAAGGAGTGAAAAAGAGGTGGAGAGAGAATTCCTGGAAAATCTCCACCTATTCCAAGGAAAAAACATAAGTATTACCCTGTTCCTCCTCCTCCACCTCTTTTTCTTTCTCTCCCTCTCCGCTTTCTTTTCCAGGACTGGGGACTGAAGCCGGGGATGGTCTGCCATGGAGCTCCACCTTAGTCCTTGCATCTTTCATTTCAGGGCAGTGTCTTGCTGTGTTGTTCAGGCTGGACCTAGGCGGCACTGTGATCTTCCTGCCTCAGCCTCCTGAGTAGCTGTGATTACAGGTGTGCACCACCATACCCGGGTTTCTCTCTCTTTTTAGTGCAGGAATTGAGCCCAGGGTCTTTCCACCGAGCTATATCCTCAGCACTTTTTATTTGTTTATTAATTTTTGACATTGAGACAGAGTCTCAGTGAATCACTAAGTGGCCCAGGCTGGGCTTGAACTTGGGATTTTCTTGCCTCGGCTTCCCAAAGTGCTGGGATTACAGATGTGCCCCACCGGAATGTTCTTGGGAAAGTATTTTCCTCCTTGAAGTTGGCATCCTTCCCGCTGCTGCGAGTGGCCTGTACCCTGAGCGTGGTCTTAACGCGCGGCCTCCTGGGTAGCACTGTCCTGCTGGCTCCCTGGTCCTTGGGGTTCCCTGTGGGTGGCCACATTCCTGGCTTCCACCTGCCAGGGGCCAGAAGCTCCCATCTTCCATCTACCCGGACCAAAACCACCTCCAAAGCTGACAGATAAGAGTGGGACCAAAACCGTTCCTGCCTTCCCTCTTGCACGCCATCGAGTTCCTGGATTGTTTCCTGCTGCTGGCCAGAACCAGCTGTGCGGCTTTGATCCCAGCTGTGTGGGGTGGGGCTGCCACACACGTCACATCTGCAGGGACCTCAGGGACTACTTAGATTTCACAGCCCACCATTCTCCAGCATCCTGGGGTGGGGACAGGAGGAAACTGTGGGCTCCCTGGGTCACCAGAAAGTGATCAACAGGTCAGCTCTGTCCAAGTTAAGGAAGAAAGATCCAGCTGGGCTTGGTGGTACACTCCTGTGATCTCAGTACTTGGGAGGCTGAGGCAGGAGGATCACGGTGAGTTCAAGGCCAGCCTGAACTACAAAACAAAAACAAAAACAAACCCAAGAAATAGAGAAGGCCACTGTCTTGCACCGAACCCCTGCCCTGGGCCCTCACAGGCCCGGCTAAAATTCAAAACCAAGTCACGAGGCTCACTGCGCTGAGCTGAGCCGTTCTCTGGCTGCTGGACAAACGGGGGTTGGAGAGAAGAGGGGCACATTTCCCAGAAGACCGTTCCTAGGAGGATCTGAGGTTCTGCTTTCATCCTCATGGAGAAGAGATAACGGGACGCACTCATGTTTCCCTGTTGTGCCAGCCCTACGGCTCAAAGGTCACTCTGCGTGGCCCATCCTGCTTTCTGCCTTTATTTCTGCTTTCTTCCTCCTGAATCGGCCGCTGCCGCACAGCCCATGGGACACACCGAAGCCTCCCCACCCTCAGGTTTCACGGTGGAGCCCAGGCTGGCTTTGAACTCACGATCCAACTGTCTCAGCCACCTGAGTGCCGGGGTCCCAGACGAGCGCCCCCACACCAGGCTAAGGGCTGGGGGTGTACTCAGGGGGAGCGCGCCAGCCTGGTGGCCGTGAGGCCCCGAGTTCTGTCCCCAGCACCAGAAAAGAAAAAAGTCTAAAAAGGAGAGAGATTTAAATTTTTTTTTTTTTCCTTTGTAGCAGTGGGGATGGAATCCTGGGCCTCATATATGCCAAGTGAGCATAGTACTGTCACAAGCAGCTGAGTTACTCAGAAGTATCATAGGCAGTCAGGGAGGACTGGGCCCTCCAAGGGGCCAGGGCGAAGACCAGACACCTTGTAAACTCTGGTGGAGACACACACCTCTGCCATGGGCCAGATCTCAAATCAAAAGGCCAAACAAATGCAACCACAGGCCCGGAATAAATATCAGGGATTGATATTCTAAATAGGTATGGATCACCCTGAGGACGCCAGAGGTCACCGTCCCAACCCCCTACAGGAAGAGTCACTGATCTATATGACCTACCCGACTCGCTTCCCCATTTGTCCTTCATTTGGTCAGTTTCACCTGAACAGTTAATCTGATTGGTTGACCACAGCTCTGTCCATGTCCACCCCCGCATGCCCACCTGCCTTGAGAGTTGCCATATTTTCCCCATCTTACCTTGGGGGTTTTGCTCTATAAAAGTCCCTAGAAAAAAGACAGCATCTTTGGCAACCCACTGCGGACCCCTCTGTCTCTCTCCCAGACAGAAGCTTGCCTTCTTTCAATAAATATATTCTGCTCTTAATCTCCATTGTTCCTAAAATCCATTCATTCTTTGATTTTAGAGAACAGGACACTCATAGCAGTCATCTAGTAGGCTGGGAGTTTCATTCCCCTGGATCAGTATTGCTGAACTACTGCACGGCCCAGCCCTAAATCTCTTGTTCTTTTTTCTTTTTTGTTGTTGTTAATCTTTTGAGACAAGGTCTTACTTTGTACTCTAGGATGGCCTTGAATTTACAAAGATCTTCCTGCCTCAGCTTCCTGAGTGCTGAGATTACAGGCATGCGCCACCACACCCCACCCTAAATCACTCTTAATTTGACTATTTTTTATTTTTTTTCTTTCAGGCTGATCTTGTGTCATCACAACCCCCCCCCACACACACACTTTAAATCACTTTTAGTTTGACTATTTTTATTTGCTTTTTTTTTCAGGTTGATTTTGAAGTCATGGTGACGCTCCTGCCTCAGCCTCCCACATGCTGGGATCACAGGCGCGCACCACCACACCCCATTTAATTTGACTCATCTCAGTTGACAAGTGAGCCTGGTCTAAGAAGCACGAGCTGCCCAGGGCTAATCTCATTTTTCTCCTGTAGCCTCACATCGGATGGCCCAATATTTCGGATGGTTCTGGCCAGTCTCAGTTTTGAAGATAGGCGTGCAGTCCCCCTTCCCTGCCCGCCAGGCCCTGGTCCAAGCACCCACAGCTGCTCTGGGCCACCATCTCATTCCCCAGGCAGTTTGCGTGTTATGCGAGCACTATTTGCCTTGGTGACTATTTCTTCCAATTGCAGATTCCTTGGAGGCCCAGGAAGGCTGCTGATCAGGCACGTGTGCACCTCGCCAAGCCTCAGTTTCCTCATCTTCCGAGCTGGGCACACGGGCTCTACAAGGGTTGCTTGGTGGAATGTGGCTGCATGGGCCGGCACAGTGACTTGGTGCACAGATGTCACCGCGGTGAGGACAGTGGTCACGTGGGCCTCCCTCCCTGGCTCCCCCATTCGGAAGGTGGTCGGAGTCTGCACCAGGAATCCGGGGTTTGAAGGCTAAGGAGACAGCTGGACCCTCGAGGTGGCTCAGAGCAGGGCTTGGGTTTCAGCAGCAGCTGGGAACTTGGCCAACCTCCTGTCTTTCTAGCAGGTTCCAGGGGAGAAGAATGCCACCAGTCATCCCGGCAGCTGGCATGGGGCCAGTGTGCTTTCCTTCTTTGCTATCTCCAGACCTTGCCAGTCTCTTTCCTTCCTTCTTTTGATATTGGGCATCAAACCCAGAGCCTTAGCACTGAACTACATGCCCAGCCCTTTTATTGGAGACAGGGCTTGGTCAATTGTCCAAGCTGGGCTTGAACTTGGGATCCTCCTGCCTCAGCCTCTTAGAGTGCTGGATAACAGGCATGCACTCCCAAGCCACACTGCTCTCAGGTTTATATACTTTTTTTACAATCATGAAAGGGTGGCCTGAGCCAAATTGCTGTGGTCAAACAAACCTCTGTTATTTTGGCCTCAGAAACCCGGAATAATGCCACCTGTCACTTAGGGGAGACTCCTCCTCCAGGAAGCCTTCCTGGGTTGTCCCGGCTCGGCCAGCTGCTTCTCCTCCTCCGTTTCATAGATGGCCCTTTTCCTCTGAAGGGAGCACTCACAGTTCTGAGCATCCCCCCCACCCCAGCCAGCGAGGGCAGAGCGGTCTGGACGCCGGCTTCCTTCCGTGTCCCTTTCACTTCGGCCAGCAGAGGGCGCCGCAGCCCCGCGCTCTGCCCAGGTGGCCCCGCCTCTGGAGAGGGGCGGTCACCTTGCTGGCCTTGGGAGGCCTAGGCAGAGGATTCCCTTGGCCTTTGAGAACCAGGTCCCGGGTGACCAAGTGCCCGGGACTTGGGCCCAGACACTCCTGGCTGCGCGACCTTGGGCTTCTCGCCTTTCCTTGTACTAACTGGCTCGGATTCTCTCGGCGGCCTCTGGGAGTGTTTGAGAGGATAGCCACGTGGTGGGCCCAGCTCAGAGCCTGGCCAAGTGACTGTGGTTTCACCTCTCCGTGCCTCAGTTTCTTCATCTGTAAAGTGGGGAGTAATTCCAACTCTTTCATAGCACTTAAGAATTAAATGAGTTACTATACATAAAACACTAGGAACAGCACTGAACAAGGTATCACAATGGGGCAGGGCGGGGCGGGGGTTCAAATCCAGTGTCTTTGCTGCTCCTGGGGCTCAGGGAAGACACAGCGGTGGGTGGTGTTCTGATGCCCTATTGCTTCACCATGCTGGGTGTGGTGGCATAGACTAAGGAGGCTGAGGCAAGGAGTTCAAGCCCAGCCTGGTCTACCCAGTGGGACTCAATCTCAAAACAAAACAAAAAACTCACCCCGGACCCGCTTTTTATCTTTAATTGCGGCACTGGGGACTGAACCTGGGATCCTCCCACTGCTCTACATTCCCACCCCTTTGTATTTTTTATTTTGAGACAGAATCTAGCTAAGGGACTAAGCTACCCAGATCTTCAGCTTTCAACCCTCCTGTCTCAGCCTCCTTAAGGGCATGTGTGCCACCTCGTCTAGCTTTGTGCACATTTAAACACCACTACAGGCGGGAGGCTCCAATACTTGAGCAGCCCTGGGGCTCTGCGAAGCTGAGAGGGGCGCATGGGACCCTGGAGACAGCCCAGACCAGGGCGAGCAAGGTCTGTCCCTGCCTCTGGGGTACACTCCCGCCCTTAGATTTTTGAATCTCCCGCGCTCACCTGGGTGATGTGCTCCACGTGACCATCAGGGGGCAGCAGATACCTCGGGGCTCATAGATGGGGAAGGAGTTGCTTCGGGACAGAACCACCCCTCCATGCCCAGCAGGGGGCCCTGGCGGGAGCTCCAGCTGTGCCCTCCCCTGGTCACCCTCTCCCACAACACAGTGGCTGGCTCTTCTTGGTTCTCCCCGCCAGGGTCCCTGGCTTTGCGGTTGGACTATGTGGTCACCTAGGGCCCCTGAATTCCTTCCTGGGCAGCGGGCTGCCCCCAAGGCGGACGCGCGTCCTTGAGAGGGACCCAGTGTTCCCTCGTGAAACGCTGATAGCACCCTCGAGGGGAGTGAATGGGACTTAAAAAAGCACCAGGCACTTAGTAGGTGGTTAATACAGCTTCTTCCTGCTGTGCTGAGGGCTCCCTGAGCCGAGGGTTCCACGGCCCTTGGTCCCTGGGACCCCTGGGGACTGCTGAGCGCTGTCCCCCAGCGCCTCAGGGGTGCAGGTCCGGGATGGCCTCAGGGGTTCCCTCCGGAGCGAGGTGTCTGGCGGGCCATGTCCACAGGTCGGGCTGCACACTGCCTTCCCAGGCCTCCGGGGACCTCGCGTCGGAGGGGTTGGGGCGGCTGAAGGGGTTGGGGCACCCTGAGCAGCGCCCGCAGACTGCCACGCCAGCTCCCAGCGTCCATGTCCATGTCTTTCCTTAATGCCCGTGCACCTGGAGCCTGCCTCAGTCTCCCTGGCTGGGACCCTGGCTCCCTGCCCACGTTCCTGTAGAGAAGGCCTGGATTCGCTTCCTCAGACCATGGCAGCTGGAGAGGTCACCCCCAAACTGCAGTGTATCAACGCCGGCTCTGAGTCACCTGGTGCCGCTGCTGAGACCCGGAGCCAGGGTGGACGCCTGGGCCTGACGTTTGCCCACTTGGAGCCAAAGGAGCAAACAGGAGAAGCTTGGGATCCCGAGCCCGCCTCTTCTCCCTGAGTGCGCCGGCAACGCTCACGAACCTCCCGAGTCCTTCCTGCCGGGCGTGGGTCAGGGTAACCCCGTAGCACACAAGCGGGTGAATCCCGTGGGAGGAGGTGGGCATGGAGCGGATCCCAGAAAATGCCAGTGGCCACATTTTCTAGCCCTCCAAGCACTGCCCTTTAGATTAGGGTTCCCCACTTCTGTGCCACGCACGAACTGGGTCCTGGCCTCACCTCCCAGGAGTTGCCCGTGTGGATAGGGCAGGCATGGAGGCCCCAGGCTGCAAGGGGACAGTCCTCTCCTAGGCTTTTTAAAATCTCAGTACTAGGGATTGAATCCCGAGGCCTTTGCACTGAGCTATATCTCCGGCCTTTGTACGTATTTATTTATTTATTTTTGATACAGGGTGGGTGGTGTCTCAGTATGCAGTTCGGGCTGCCTTTTGAACTCACCATGTAGCACCTATAGGCCTCCAAGTCTTGGTGATCCTCCTGCCTCAGCCTCCCGAGTGCTGGGATCACAGGTGTGTGTGACCAGGTCCAACTCTAGATTTTTTTTTTTTTTTCAGTGCGGGGGGCCTGGAGCACGAGCTGGGAGCCCAGCCCTCTCCAGGATGTTCGCTGCCAGCTCTGGCAGATGGCTGGGTGGGGCTGGGTAGATAACAGGTCTCCTTCACCATAGCCTGGCTAATGCTGCCGTAAGTAGGGTTGCCTGGGCCTTGCCTTTTGCTTTCTTAAATCTATTGCATGTATTTATTTGTTCTATAAAGCTTGTACAAGCTTGTTTATTAAGCTTGTACTATGTCCCGGGCCCTGGGGTAGGTGGTGGGGATAGGAATAGCTCAGACCCACAGGCTCCTGTTTCTGTGGGATTTGTAAACAGTTGAAGGTGCAGATAAAAATCTAAGCAAACAGCAGCTATATTACCTAATTACAAATTGAGATAAACACTTGGGAGGAAATGAACTAATTTGCTTATTAAAACATGGATGGCAGGCAGGTACGCCCGAGTCTACCCTCCGCCTGAACCACAGCATGAGACCCTTTTGGGGTCGCCCCTCCGCCCACTGATCATGCCGCTGGGCTCCGTCCAGCGTGCTCCTTCACTCCTTACAGTCGCCTGGGTCTTCTGCCCCGTTTTACAGACCTCCAGGGGCCGCGTGCTGCGCTGATGAGGTCAGGTCCCACTCGGGTCTGTCTGGCCTTCGGCCCTAATTATAGACCCAGGTGGCCCTGGCTGTAGCATTGGTTGTTGAGCCACCAGCCCCGCCTGGGAGCTCTGAAGTCCTGGGCTGGGGGCGACTGGTGAGTGTGGCCAACTGGTGAGTGTGGCCAAGGTCGCTTTCCAGGGTGTCCATCTGAGTGGGAAGAGGGGGTGCGACAGCCTTGAGCTTGTCGCATGGCAAATGGCTACTCAGGCATCTGTGTCAGGAATGCTGTGGGGTGGCTTGCAAAACCTGGATGAGAGCAGAGCGTTGGGGTCTGGGGTCCCTACTGTGCCTCCACAGTGCTTCCAGGCCCAGCGTCTCACAGCCTCGGCGCTGCACTTTGAAGGCCCTGCGCAGCAGGCTTGGGGGGTTGGCAGCAAGGAGAGAACCCCAAGGCAGACTCTGCCTCCCTGCTGCCCGTGACACTTGTCACTGGCAGCCTCCGTCCTGTTCTCCTGGTGCACCTGGATTCAGGTTGGGTGTGGTGGCTCATGCCTGTAATCCCAGCACTCAGGAGGCTGAGGCAGGAGGATTGAAAGTTTGAGCCAGATCTACTGGGCCTTGCCCAGTAGAGTCCAACCTGTAGCACAGAAAGAGAGAGAAAGAAAGAAATGGAAGAAAGATGATTTGCATAAAGTCCTTTGCCAGATTCTGGGGTGCTCCCACAGGGCCAGTGGGTACCTACAAATCCATCCCATTCTGCCAGGAACTCTGGGTGTCGGCAGCCTCTCCCCAGTTGACATGGTTGTAAAACAGGCCATGGCGCCACCACACCCAGCTGGTTTTTGCGTTTGAGGCCGCCCAGCGTTCCAGTGCAGGCACATCCCATGCTGTGCAGCCGGTCACCCCAGGGCCATCTGTCCCGATGGCTTCCAGGTGCGGGCTACTGTGGATGCCACAGGTAGCGTCGCCTTCTCTTGCTCCTCTCTCTGCACCTAGTTCCGGCTCTCCTGGCCTCTGAGCTTGCCCAGAGGGTGGCCACCTGCAGTTAATTTGACCTGCAAGCGCTCAGTTGCAGCAGGAGAGTCCCAGACCCCAACTTCTGTGACAGATAATGTGACTGCACGCAGCTGTGGGATAATGGTTCTCGGGAAGGAAATGGGAGAGTTGCCCGGGACTGGACACTCTCCCCTTGTAAGAAGTGAATCGGGAGGTACAGCAGTGCCCACCTGTGATTCCAGCACTCTGAGAGGCCGAGGCAGGAGGGTCACAAGGTTGAGGCCAGCTTGGGCAATGTAAAGAACTGCGGATGTAGCTCCGTGCAGAGGCCCTGGGTACAATCCCCAATACCAGAAGAAAAAAGGAAAACGAAAGAAAGGGAAAGAGAGGGAGGGAGTGGCCGTTCCCAGTGGAATCATTTCCTCTGGACTAGTCTGTCTGGAGGTTTTTCATGTTGGGTTGAGAAAGATGCCCCTCTAGTTGCTCCAGCCCTGCCCGCTGTCTCCCCGCTCACTCGAGTGTGAGGTAGACACGGGCCTCTGCACTGGCCACTGCCCTCTACCCCCTCATCCCCACCTAACCACACCTCTGCCCAGCGTCCCCTCGCCTGGGGCAGCTCATTCTGTCATCTCCAGCTTCTGCTTGGCGAAGCCACTGAAGGTTTCAACGGGACACGGCTCTTATGTCACAGGCCTGGGTTTTTCTGTCCACCAGTAGCTATGGTGCCCACTCTGCTTCCTTTACGAAACTGGGGCAACCGTGTAAAACTGGGTCGTGAGGTGAGCAGAGGTCCCCCGGGGCAGCCTGACCCCCCCCCCGAGGGCACTGGCAAAACTAGGCTGTTAGGGTTGGCACAAAGAGGGGGTACGTCCAGGGGGTAGAGGCCAGCCTGCTGCAGCCTGCAAGGTGTTAGGAGAACTGAGATGACCAAGGTGGCCAGGTATCTGGGGGCAGCCACCCCTCCTTCTAATGTTTCCTTTTTTTCCTGTTTTCATTGAAACAGGCCCCACTATGTAGTCCAGGCTGGCTTTAGACTCACCATGTAGCCTAAGATGGTCTTGAACTTGCAGCGATCTTTCTGCCTCAGCCTCCCAAGTGCTGGGGTTACAGACGTGCACCGCCACATCCGGCTCTTGAGCATCTTCGGGTACTGGGGCTTCGGGAGGTGCAGGCTGGCAAGGACCCAAGGGTAGAAAGGAACTGGCACCCCATGGTGGGAGGGGCGGAGGGCCTGGTCCACAGTGGGCATTACAGCTCTGTCTAGGACAATCACAGCCCCTGTGGTGGGAAGCCCGGCCTGTAATTTAGGCCCTGTGCAGAGGGCGGGCCGGGGAGGGGCTCTGAGGCTGCGGGTGTGCCTGGTCCCGATAGCGAGCACCCCTTTGGGGTGCTGACCCTTCACCGAGCACAGCATTGCTGGGGAAACCTCTTAGGCTGTGGGGAGTGGGAAAGTAGGGGTCCTCATGCCTCTCGGGGTGATCAGCAGTTGGGGGAAACGAAGAAGAGGAGGGTAGGGCAGTGACACACTCCTGTAATTCCAGCTTCACGGGAGGCTGAGGCAGGAGGATTGCCCAAGCCCAGGAGTTCAAAGTCAGCCTGAGTGACATAGTGGACCTTGTCTTAAAAAACAAAACCAAACCAAACAAGCAAACAAAAGTAAAGGCATAAAGGTGGATTCTGTTCGAGCCAATGTTTAGCCTTTCAGGCTACCTGGCCTCAGAGCTGGGGGGCGAAGGGGTAGGAGAGAAGACCCCGAAGGGAAACACAGAGGAAGACTTGGCTGCTCCTCTGCGCTGCTCAAGGCCCCCTGACCCTCGGGCCCGCTGACCTTTGGTGCTGCAGCCTGTGGCGTGGAAGGCCTGTCTCAGCCCTTCTGGTGGCTGCAGACAGCAAGGCTGGGACTCGGGGACCGAGATCTGATGCTTCCCTCTGCTCCAGACCCAGGCCTGGTGACAGCCGCATGGACGCCCAGCAGTGACAGGCGTCCACCTGACAAGCGTCCACCCGACAGGCGTCCACCCGCCTGAGGCTCCCCGGGGGTGCTTTGCGCATGTCCCCTGCAGCCTGTTCCCATTCCCAAAACCACCCCCGCAGGCTCTCCTGACCTTGGGCAAGTTCCCTTCTCGGAAGCCTGTTTCCCCTGTGCAGAGACAGGGAAACTCCGAGGTGAGATGGACATGCGGCTCTCAGCAGCAGGGTTCTGAGACCCAGATGGAGACCGGGACCCAGACCGACGGTGGCGGGGTCGCCAGCTTCCTCTCTGAGTAAGTCCTGGTGGCCCTGCGGGCTCCGCCACTGCCCAGGTGTGGTGTGCACCTGGCAGCGGCTGCCCAGCGCGCCAGCTTCCTAGACTGTTATTTATCAAACAGGCCGCAGCCAGATTGGCTTGAGGGTTGGTGTTTGCGGAACCTGAGGCCCTGGGGCTTTGATTGCTGGTGTCCCAGCCTGGCTTCGGGGTGCAGTTCACGTGTCCCTATGCCACCTCTGGGGCTGTGGGTATTTTGGGGCCCCAGGCCAACCTGCCTCTGAGTCCGCATCCTGGCTTCTCCCAAGCAGGCAGAGTGTTGGGGGGTTTGATCCCTTTTTCCTGATGTCCAGAAAGAGGTGGGTGCCTTAGTGCCTGACTGCACTGCCAGGGCTTGGGGAGGCTGAGTCAGGAAGGTGCAAAGTTTGAGCCCAAACCTGGGCAACTTAGTGAGACAGTGCCACAGAATAAAAATAGAAAATAAACATTGAAAAGGACTGGGGAAGTAATTCAGTATAAAGGCCCTGGGTTCAATCCTCAGTACCAATTTTTTAATTGGTTTAAAAATTGTTTTAAAATTGTTTTAAAAAAACAAAGCCAGGCCCCTGAGGGTCCTCGGGTGGCTGTGGTTATTATCTATGACCTGAAACCAGAACCCCTTCTGCACTGTCCCATCTCTTATTTAATTTCTTAATTACTTAATTTTCCTTTTGAGACAAGGTCTCCCTATGTATTTCAGGTTGGCCTTGAACTATGTGGCCCAGGCTGGCCTTGAACTTGCAGTGCATGTCCTACCTCAGCCTCCTGCCTGTTGGGCTCCCCACCATGCTCCGCCATGCCTGCCACCACACCCGATTTCATTGCTTTTTCTTGACAACCCTGCAGGTGGGACCAACTGTGATTACCCTACCGTAGTAAAGAGGAAACTGAGGCTCAGAAGCACAAACGCATTTTCGTGAAGTCATGCAGAGGCTCTGGAGAGGGCACACGCTCAAACCTGCTCCTTTCCGTCTTCTCTGGTTAAAAGGTATCTGGCCTAGCTGTCCATAGTACATGCCTGTGATCCTAGTTATTCAGGAGGCTGAGGCAGGAGGATTGCGAATTCCAGGCTAGACCTTCAAAGTATAAAATGTAGAAAGGGCTGGGGATGTAGCTCAGTAGTAAAGCATTCACCTGTTACTGTCCTTTCCGTGTACCTGTGCCCTGTGCCCTGTGCCCGGGAAACAGAGCTCAGCCCTGCTGTTCAATGGCTGTCATCCCCCTGGCCCCAGACCCTGCCTTCCTTCTCTTCACTCTGCGCCACTCACTTCCTGGGCCTTGTGGCCTCGCTGAGGGGTGACCCGGGCTGGCCCGGCCCGGTGCAGTAGGCCTGCTTCACCTGCACCCAAGGGCCACCTCCTGGCCTCCCGCTGTCCCGCCCTCTGCCTCCCTGCACACCTGTCCAGCAGGTCTGGTAGGTGAGTGACTCACACCCGGGCGCTGTGTGTGCCTGGGCTGCCTGGGAGCCAGCACATCCGACCTGGGGCTCCTGCCCGCTCTGCTGGCTACTTCGTGCAGCGCCCTCCTGCTGCGAGGACTCGGCCCTTCCCTGAGGACAGCGCTCACGACCAGGTCAGCTCTCCCTGCTGGCCACCGCTGAGCCGTGCTGGGCGGGGGCAGAGCCCTCATAGGTGACAGTGGGTGCTGGGGTCCCTGCCACCATCGACAGCCTAGGGATCCAGTCCCGGGGACACCCTGCTTCCGCCCAAGTGGCAGTGGGACCCCCGGACACTTTGGGGTGGGCCGGGGATAGGACTGTGTTCTGCTATTGTGGCCAATGGGGCTGGCGGGCAGGCTGGGGCACTGTGGGCTGCCAGGGCATGCACGTGGTAGGGCGTCCCTGTCCCTTCTTGGGTCATGGAGTTTGAGGGGTGTAGCTCGCTAGGGCCCCGGGACACCCGTTCAACCCGCCATCTCACAGCCAGGAAGCGAAGGCTGAGGGGCAGAGTCAAAGGCACCCGGCGAACTCCCTGCCCAGGGCCCTTTGCTCGCCCCCCCCTCGCCTGCCGCCACCTGCTGCTCCCCAGGGTCCCAGCCTGGCAGCCGCTGTCCCCTTGCACCTGTCTTGAGCTCGCTGTATGCAGAGGGAGCAGCAGGGCCCTGTAGCTTCTCAGGCGAGGGTTTACAAGCCTGTGTTCCGACGGCATCTTAAAGGTCACCAGCAATCCTGGCTGTGAATCCCGGAAGGTGGGAGGTAGTGCGGCTGTCGCTTGAATGTTTCCTGTGACAGGGAGCTCGCTGCTGTTGGCACTGCCCCTTACTTTCAGGGCTAATGTCCTGCAAATGATGTTATGATAACTTGCTGGCCACTTACACTGTGCCAAGTATTTTGCTAATAAAACATAGTACGTGTATTAACTCATTTAATCCTCGGACACCTTTTTGAGATGAGGTCTTGATACCTATTCTGGGAATGTCTTACCCTCATGATCCTCCTGCCTCAGCCTCCCAGGTGTTGAGATTACTGGTGTGCACCACCTGCCCAGCCCCAGCAATATTATTCTTAGTGCTTAATTTATAGTTGAGAAAACAGGCCCAGGGAGGTTAAGTGACCTGCTCAGGATTCCAGAGCTTCCAGAAAGGGGAGCAGAGGTTCAAACCGGGGTGCACCTGGTTCTAGAGTCCTGCTGAGCCCTCAGCTCCTGCATCTCACTCCTGCCATATGGAGATGAGGCTGCCGGGTGGGGGGGGTAAGGCCACTGTGTGAGGGGGGCTGGGGGTGTAAGGGGGACGTTCAGGTGACTGTGGAACTCTCCAGCTGGATGGCCTCCAAGGGTCCGGGTCACCGTCAATATAACTGTGATCTTTATTCCCCTCCCCCACCCCTGTCAGAACAAGCAGTGGGGGGCTATAGAACCCACACAGGACGCAGGCGGGGTGGCAGGTGTGGCAGACAGGGTCTGGGGCCTGGGCCTGTTCTCTTGTGCCTATGGTCGTGTCTGGGCGGCCTCCGCCACCCTGCTCTTGTGACCAGCAAGGGCAGTGACTCATCCGAGGAGCTTCACAGTTGGCAAAGCGGCTGGTACGCAGCAGGACTCACCGTCCCTGCAATGCCTGTGTCCACGGGAGCAGCAGAGGGTCGGAGAGGCCACACTGCGTGCTCGGGCCTCCCTCCGGGCCCTGGCAGGGCCAGGCAGGCTCCTCCTGCCCATGCCGTTTCCTCCAGGGACTCCAGGGCCATCTGGGCAGAAGCGTGGGGACGGCTGAGGCAGGGCTGCCTCCCCAGCTTCCCGTCCCCAGCTGGGCTCTCCCGAGGTTGGCCTGGGGGCTCCCAGCACTCTCCTGTCCCCAGGGCTGAGGTCCATGGAGCGTGTGGGGGGCGACTGCTGTGGCTCTATTCACTGACCTGGAAGTGGGGACAAGAGTCTGCTGTCACCTCCCCAGGTGGGCCGTGCGGACAGGAAGTTGCTGGGTGGTCCCCCAACCCAGCCCACTGACAGCGCAGTAACGATGACAGGGACATAGATAAGTGTCCTGCCGCTGGCCAAGTTCCCATTTATTGTGCCCTGCCCTCTGCCCAGCACCCTGCGTGATGGATGGGGCCAAGTTAGGTCTCCCAAGGCCCTGATGTCACGCACGAGGAAGCTGGGGCTCAGAGAGGTAAAGCCTCTTGCCAGGGTCACGCAGCTGGTCAACCATAACAGAGATCATCAGTCAGAAAGTTGAGAGCGCTGTCACTGGAAGTCACCCTCCAAGGTCACAAGTGGTACTTAGGGAGCTCTGATTTGTTCTCTTCCCACTCAGTGCCTCTGGGCTGGGCTGGGGTGAGCATCCCTGGGACTTGGTTTATCCCAAACTTTGGGGCCTCTCAGGGCCTGATTACCCATCTGGTGTGGGGCCTGAGCACTTCCCCCGGGTCTCCCCAGGCTGCGGACAGTCATGGCTGGGAAAGCCTTCAAAACCCTCCGGCACAGGCATTCGAGAAGTTAATTACCCAAGCTGAGCCTTGGGTCTTTCTGGGACTGCAAGAGCCTTGGCACTTAACCCTGGCAGCTGGTAGAGAAGCTGGATACAACCGTACCCACGGTAGGGAAGCTGAGATAGGCCACACCAAGTGGCAGGACTTCAGCACTCTGGGAGGCTGAGGCAGGAAGGTAGCAAGTCTGAGCAGGACCGGGAAGTAGTGGCAGGACCCGGAGTTGGAAGGTGGGATTTGAAGGGCCTGCCTGTCCCCCGAAGTCCCCAGACGTGAGTCCCCCTGCCACAGTGGAAGCTCCCTGGGGAGTGGGGGGGGGTCTCCCAGGATACCCAGGTGCCAGGCAGCGAGCGGATTTGGATTTCAGAGACAGGCACAGGTCCCGGGAGCTTAGCTGGTGCATCTGGGGCAGGTGGCTTGGTGCTGCCACCAAGTGAGTCCCAAGCTCCTAGCTCAGGCCTCCTCTCACTTGGCTCCAAAGCAGAACAGGGAACCCCTCCCCCAGCCTCGGGTCTGGGAACAGTGGCAGCCCTTGTTCCCAGGGGGTCAGGAACACAGGCGCTCTCCTTGCTCGGCCGGGATTCCCATCCCTCCTCCCGGCCCAGCCTGGGTCACGTGATGCTCCAGCGTGGGAGGAGCCAGCGGGGTCAGAGGTCATCCCCACCCACTCCTGACAACATCCCAATGAAATCTGATCAGCTGCTACTCTCGGATCAAAGAGGCTCCGCGTGTTGGGGCGGGGCCGGGCCTGGAGCCAGGAGGGCACATCGCACCCTGGTGCGCCGTTTGTGCCCCGCGTGACCTCGAGCATTTAAATCCTGGCCCTCTCTGGGCCTCAGTTTCCCCTCTGGAAAAGCAGGGATTGACCTGTATCAGCCCGAAGTCTGTGGCTTGCTCCACTGCCTGTCCCGGAGCCCGTCGGAAGAAGCATGGACTCCGGGGCAGGTGTGGTTCAGTCCCAGCTCTGTGTCCCCTGCTGGTGTGAGACCATGGGGGTCTCGCGGGCCTTTGCTATGTAACCACAGAGGAGGAGCGTGCTGCACTGGGCTTGGGTTCTCCCGGAGAGATTGCTAAGCCTGGCGCAAAGCGGGTACTCAATAAAGGAAAGGGGTGCTTTGGAACCCAGGCCGTCCTGACTCCCCTGTTTCTGGCACATGGAGAAGCAGTGTCTCACCATGCAGTCTCAGGCCAAAATGCCATGTTCCATTCAGATGAACAAGGTCTCCACAAAGGGTGGGGACAACGTGTGCTCTCGTAATCTTTCTCTCTCCCTCTTTCTTTGTCCTTTTTTGATTTGATGTTTTTGGATAGGAGCTAGCTGTGTACCCTAGGCTGGCCTTGAACTCCTGATCCTCCTGCCTCAGCCTCCTGAGTGTTGGGGCCCGTCTTTCTTTAAGTTGTTCTGGGAATTACAAAATGATCACACATCTCCATGAGTGCTCTCTTGGGGCCACTGGGTCGTTTCATCTCTGAGCTTTGCCTCCTCCTCCGGAAACTAGGAACTGTGCACTGTGCAGGGAATGCTGCAAGGGTGGGGGGTGCTGACTGCCACGCAGCTCACCCCAGAATCCAGCTGGCTGAATGCACTGATGAGAATTCACAAAGGAGGAGGACTTGGGGGTGGTGCAAGCTCTCTCAGCTCCTGGGGGGTCTCTATAAGTCTGGGAGACTTGCAGGGAAAGTGTTGGGCTGACGTCAACCCAAACCCTGGCTATGTTCCCGGGTCTGCCCTGGAACAGGGCAGGGAGCTTGCTCCAGTGGGCAGTGTCTGACCCCCACCTGGATTCGGGGACTTGGAGCTTGGGGCTGAGCCCGGATGAGCTATGCAGTTCCTGGCCTGCAGGGCGTTGGGAGGGCAGCCGCTGGGCAGAGTTGTCCACTCCTGCTCTCGCTCAGAGCCCAGCGTGTCCATGCTCCTTTTTATCCTGCTCCTAAAAACTTCAGCACACTCTCTCTTGCTGTCATGGAACCTCCACCAGGGGCTTTTTTCTCTCTTTACTGAGGCAGTAGGTGGCTGGGCATGGAGGAGCCTCTGCAAATAATAGGTTCTCTTATTTTTAAATTGTATCCATCCATCCATCCATCCATCCATCCCCCACTATCTATACTTTCATGCATCTTTCTACCCATTCATCTGTCCATCCATTCCTCCATCATCCGCCGTCTACTCTTCTGTTTTCCTTCCCTCCTCCTTCCCTTCCTTGCTTCCATCTACTCATCAATTTCTCATCCATCCATTGCCTCTATCATCTCTCCAAAGACTATTGAGTGCCCATTCTGTGTCAGGTGATATATTGTGTTTGTTTGTTTCTTTCTTCCTTTTTGCTTTTGTTTTTGAGGCAAGGTCTCACTGTGTAGTTCAGGATGGTTTTGAACTCACTGTGTAGCCAAGGCTTAAACTCGTGGAGATCCTCCTGCCCCAGCCTCCTCAGTGCTGGGATAACAGGTGTGCATCTCCACAGCCGACCAAGCCACTGTATTCTGGATCTGGCTGGGAAAAAGACGAGATCCTGTGTCTGGGGCAGGGGATGTTGACACACAGCAGAGATGAGAGGTGACAGCACAGTCCTGCGCGCTGGCCCTGCTTCCTCATCTGAGGTGGAATGACAGCGGCACTGCCTGCACGGGATCCCCGTGCCTGGATGAGATGAGACAGGCAAAGGGTCGGTGCAGTGCTTGGCATGGAGAAGGTGCTTAGTGCCAGCTGGGATGATGATGGTGATGGCAGTGGCGGTGGTGGTGAGGTCCCCTGACACCAGGCCTGGCCCTAACCCTAACCCTAACCCTAACCCCACTGTCACGTATCAGGTGTGCATGGCTGGGAGCTGCAGCGTCTCGAGGAGAAGTGAATCATGAATTGTGGGTTCAAATCCCAACTCTGTGCCGAAGTCTCCGAGGGCACCAGAGCCAGATGGCTGGGAGTACCCCGAAGCTGGTGTGGATACCGGGGAGACCTGGGGGAGTGGCCTGAGATGGTCAGGGGGGTCCCTGAGGGTCCCCTGGGAACTGAAGGGGGTGGGCAAGCCCTGAAGTTCTTGTCTCTTGTGTGCCGGGTCTGCAGTGGGCCCCTGCCCAGCACCTCTCTGGGGCCCTGGCTCCTCGTGCGAGAAGGGCTCAGGGGCAGCTGTTCTGCAGCCTCGGGTCTGGCCTGGTGGACCCTGAGCCATGATGGGGGCGGTGTTTTCCCATCCTCCTTCACGCTGTGACCCTGATGTGCTGGAGCCCTGACCAGTGTGACCCCCACACCTTGTGCCTCTGCTGACCTGTGGGTATGGTGAAGAAGACTCAGGGGGGTCTCAGGAGAGGCCCATTTTTCAGGCATTGCCCCTCGTGATCAGGCAAAGGACTCAGCTCTGCTTAACCAAGAACCACATAGTAGGGGGGGAGGGGCAGCAGCCTGGACTGGATTTCAACCTCAGCACCCCCACTGTGTGATCTTGGGCAGCTCACCAACCTCTCTGGGCTTCAGTTTCCTTACTCAGAAAGCAGCACAAACTGTCCTGGCCAGGCTGCCAGGACCTGGGTCAGTGGGAGGGCTGGGTCGCAGCCTCCGCAGAGGGCCAGGGGAGTAGATGTTCGTGAGCGCTGGGGCTGGTCCAGAACACCAGTCTATAAAACCCCGGGCCACAGCTTCTGGCACATCGCTAATGGGAGTTTATGTGAAGGACACGGGGCATAAAGGCCCATTGTTCTGAGTGGGGATGGTTTTATGACTCTTAGAAAGCGTCTTTCATCTGGGAAAGCGGGGAGCTGATGGAACCTCCCAGCCCTGGGCGGGGAGACAGGGCTCATGAAGGCTTCTGGGGAACCAGGCACTCCTGCCACGGCCCAGGCAGGCTGGAGGGGGACAGCCCTCCACCTCCCCTACTCCGTGTGCCCGCGGGCTCAGGGTCCACAGCTGGCTGGTGCCCTCCCCCCCCCCAGCTGGCCGGTGCCCTCCCCCCAGCCGGGCCCTGACCTCCTGGGCACCTTCTGCCCAACCCGGTCCCCAGGCTGGTCTGCTTGGCACAGAGGGAGGCTCCCTGCCTGTCTCCTCTGCCCAGTGCTACCCCCTCTCCATCCATACGGCAACTTCTAGAACAGCCCCGGGCTCTGCCTCCTGTCAGCTGACCAGCAGCTCTCAGGCCCAGCAGCCTGGCCTGGTGCTGGCGCCTTGGGTTGGGGCGGTAACCTGATGCTGGCCAGCAGAGTCCTTGTCGCCTGCCCTTTCTGGCTCCCTGGCTGGGACCCAAGCTGCGAAATCCAAGCCCTTGGCTCCACGGTGGGTGTCGTGGACGCCCTCAGCTGGCCAGGCTGGCACACGGGCCCAGGGCTGGGTGGACAGGCTGACGGCCTCTGTGTGTATGTAGCCCCTGGCCACATTTACCTAGACTGTGACCACTCCCCTCCCCCTTTCTGTTTTTCTGAGACAAGGTCTCAGCTATGTTGTTCAGGATGACCTTGAACTCACTATGTATTCCAAGCTGACCCCTGGAGTTAAAGTTGTGGGTATCCTGCCTCAGCCTCCCAAGTGCTGGAATCGCAGGTGGGGACTACCATGATTTGCTCTTCACCCCCTTCTCCTTTTCCATCTTAAGGGATCCAGGAAGGCTGAAGCAAGTCCCTTTGCAAAGGACTAGGAGTTCCCACCATTCTACCTGTGACAGTAGCCAGGCACAGAAGCCACTGTTTGATGATAATCCTGCCTCTGGCCATTGGCTGCTTTGCTTTCAAAGAATAGAAACGCACCCAGCTGCGTCTAAGTGAAGGGAGGTGTGCTCCGATGGATCCTCAAGCCTGGGACAGTGCCCATGCCTCAGTCTCCTCATCTGTAGAGTGGGGAGGAAAGCATTCCCTTTATGGGTTGCTGTGGAGACAAAACGAGCGTGAGGTGTTCACACACTTCCCGAGCTGTGTGCTGTGGTTACTGCTTTTATTTTATCGTGAGCTTGCAGCTTGGGCCTTCCGGGTGACCCTGGTGTTCTCTCTCCCACTTTCCACTTCAGCCCCATCTTTTTAAAGCCTGGTTTTGCTTTCCTGTGGGGTTTCTCATCCCCGGGGCTCAGCTATGATGCTGCCAGGCGATGCCATCTGGCACCGTCTCCCTGGCTGCGTCTGAGGTCATCTGTCTGACTCAGTCTCTCCACTCTTGCTAATTGCAAATTCCTGGGAGAAACGAGCTCCCAGGCCCGGGCTGGTAGGGCGTCCACTCTCTCTTGCGGTCTGCTGCGCTGGGGAGGAGGGGCTGCTGCACATGTGGGGGGCAGGTCCTCTGCAGCCTGGTCAGAAGAGCTGCAAACGGTGGTCAGGCAGGGGTGTGTGTGTGTGTGTGTGTGTGTGTGTGTGTGTGTGAGAGAGAGAGAGAGAGACAGAGAGAGACAGAGAGAGAGACAGAGAGAGAGACAGCCAGCCTTTGGGACTCCTGCTGTTGGCATTTGGAGCCTATATGACTCAGCATATCATGGTTCCACATACAACGCGAATCACTGTCAATATTTAAAATCTAGGGATAAAAAAAAACCATAAAATCTAGGGTTTTCCTAGCCAGCTGTGGTGGCACACACCTGTAATCCTGGCACACAAAGAAGGCTGAGGCAGGAGGATCACTGCAAGTTCGAGGCCAGCCAAGGCTACTGGTGAATTGCAGGCCAGCCTGAACTACATAGACTATAAAGACAAACAAACAAGCAAAATCTAGGGATTTCCCATAAAAATCTGAATTTTTGACCTCTCTTGGGGAAGAATCAACAGAAGCCCAGAGACCATGCACTGGGTGTCCCTCTGCCTGGGACATTTGCTTTGCAGGTCTCCAGTACCTGCCCTTCCCCCACACGGTGTCCCTTCTGTCCCCACCCCCTCCTATTGTCCTCCCCTACTTGCCCCCCTGGTACAGGAGTTTGCGACCTTACGCTGTGGCCTGGTGCTTTTCTAGGAATGGGGCTTGCACAGAAAAAAGAAAAACAAACAAACAAATAAACACTTCAAATGGTTCTTCAACACTTGGAGGTTTGTGTGTGAGCCTGGTTCTGGGTGATCCCACAGATAACCTCTGGCCATGCCCAGAGGGGTCAGGGTCACTTCCGCCCTCGTTATGCAGAGGGGGATCTGAGGCTCCCAGAGGAAGCCCTCGTCCTATGCCCAGCGCTCACCTGGTTTAGAAAGGACTGGACTTACACGAGGTCCCCATCAGCCCGTTCCTGCTTGGTGTCGGCCTCTGGGTTTCAGAGGTCGCTGCCGGCTCAAGGGCCCGTCCCCCTGGACACTTTGGAGTGCTGGCTGCACACAAGGATGCCCATCAGCATCGGGCAGCTCAAGTGATGCCTGCTGCCAGTTCACCCTCAGGCCCTGTTCAGGTTTTACCAATGTCCCTGCAATGTCATGTATTCATTTATTTATTTTGGTAACTACGCAGCCCAGGCTGGCCTCAAACTCATGGTGACCCTCCTTCCTCAGCCTCCCGAGTGCTGGGATTGCAGGTTTTTGCCACCATGCCCAGCCAATGCTCTTTTTTATTTCTTTAATGGCATCGGAGATTGAACCCAGGCCCTTGCATCTGCCAGGCAAGTGCTCTACCACTGACCTATGTGCCTGGCCCCTTCGTTATGTTATTGCTGAATTGCCCAGGCTGGTCCTGCATTTTCGATCCTCCTGCCTCAGTAGCTGGGATGAAAGGGGTCTGTTCCAACAAGCACTGGGTTCAGGTCCCGAGTTGTGTTTTGTTGTCAAGTCTCCTTAGCCTCTCCCTGAGGTTCCTGACTGTGACACCTTAGAAGACCTTCAGAGGAAAGTCCCCGCTCTGGGCTTCCCTGGTATTTGCTCCTGATTACTGGCGAGATCCGTTTTGGGCGGGAATACCGTGACATGGCGCTGTGTCCTTTGTGGGTCCCATGCTGCCCAGGTTCTCCATTACCATCACACTGGACCGCATGGGCACAATGGCGTCTGCCAGGTTTCTCCATTGTCTTGTTTTCCCTTTTGTGGGTAGTAAGTATTTTGCAGAAAGTACCTTGAGACTGTAATCAGCTGTTCCTACCTAACTTGTGATTTATTCATTTGTTTATTCACATCCTATAGACTCTTGGTTTCCTGTTGTATTCAAGGAACATAAACAGTTGCAAGTATGATTCATTTTGATCTGCTCTCCTGCTCCTCTCCTCCCTTCCCTTCCTTTCCCTCCTTTTTTTTTCTTTTTTCTTTTTCTTTTTGTGGTCTGGGGATTAAAGCCAGGGCCTTTGCACTGAACCACATCCCTGGCCCTTTTTTATTTATTTTTTGAGACAAGGTCTTACTAAATTGCCCAGGCAGGACTTAAACTTGTAGTCTTCCTGCCTCAGGCCCCCAAAGGATTTTGAGATTACAGGTGTGCTCTACCATGCCCAGTTTAAGCTGTTTTCTCTCTTTCTTTTTAAGAATAAAAATAATTTATTGAGAGAAAGAAAGCTTCTAAGAAGCAGGGAAGGGGGCCAAGAAAGTGGGTTCCCCTGTTTTCTCTGTCTTTTTGCTATATGCCCATCTCTGTTTGAGCAAATTTAAATTTCAGTGTTTTCTTATTTTTATTTTTGTTTTTTAGATAGAGCTTCTTAATGTAGTGTAGGCTGGCCTTGAGCTCACTACCTAGCCCAGGCTGGCCTCAGACTCATGGTGATCCTCCTGCCTCAGCCTCCTGAGTGCTGGGATACAGCAGGCTTTGTAAGCACTGTTACATGAGCTTGTGTCTCCGGACAGCTGTTATGATGGCTGCTGCGGATGTGGAACCACCTGATGACACGTAGCATAGAACAGCAAATCCATCAGACCTTGCTAGTGAGAAGCTAAACAGCCACAGTGGATGGAACCTTCAAGACCCGGGCGGAAGGGTTATTCATTCCCTTTTGTAGCCAGTGGGACCGGAGGAAGGGGCCCAGAGTATCCGGCTTGGGGTATGAGCTGTCATGTCCGCCCGCCTCCAGTGGTCTGGGGGACTGATGCTGCACCCCAAGAGGATGGCAGCTCAGATTGCTCCCCCCAATCCCGAGGCCCTCGGAGCGGAAGCGGCTTCCTTCCCTGACCCCAGGAGTAATGAACAGGGATCGGCTGCTGCCATTCAGCGTGCCGGTGCCAGGGTGGCCTCAGGCCTGGGAAGTCCACTTTCCCACCCACCCACTTCCTTTTTGTTGTGGTGCTGGGGGTTGAACCTAGAGGTGCTCTACCACTGAGCTGTACCCCTAGCCCTTCTCACTCTGTGTTTTGAGACAAGGTCTTGCCAAGTTGCCCAGGCTGGCCTTGAACTTGAACCCTGACTGCCTCCCCCTCCTGAGTGGCTAGGCTTATAGGTGCACACCGCTGCATGCTGTATGACTTTCTTGTTGATCCACTGTGGGGCTGGGCTGGTGGAAAGGGCTCTGGAGCAGGAGACAGAGGCAGGAGTCCTGGGTCCCCATCTTGCCATTGCCACCAGCTTGGCTGAGCAACCTTAAGCAAGGTGCTGAACTTCTCTGGCCAGTGGATAATGTGACTCTTTTCCCGTTCCTATCCCAGGTCAGTGGTGCAGACAGTGGTGAGAACAAACTCCTGAATCCCATCCAGACGTAATGCACCATTAGTGATGGTGCTTACATAGTTCGTATCACACTCCCAGAATGCTCTGCAAGTGGATGATTCTGGTTAATTGAATGTTCTGGGACATGGAAATGGTCCCAGAAGCCCTTTTTGAGCCTTTGTGGCTACTGAAACCCGTGCACGCATCTATTCAGCCAGTATTGTTTGCACTGTAGCAAGTTCTGTTCCAGGTGTGCTGGCGAAGGCTCTGATTGAGGCAGCAGAGCCCAGTCCAGGAACTCTGAGCTGGGAGAGGATGTGGCAGTGCACCACACAGTGGCACCATGCCTTGGGGAGTTGGGTGCCCTGGGCTCAGGACCATCTAGGAGTGCGAGGGACAGTTCTCTGAGGAGGCTCGTGCAGCTGGGAAGCAGCTACTCTGCAAATGGAGGCGAAGTCACCAGGGACATTCCAGGCAGCGGGGACAGCATGATCAAAGGCCCAGGGAAGTGCCTCCTGTGTGTTCCTCTGTGCTTGCTCTGATCCCAGGATGTGGAGCTAGGAAGGGGGAAGAAGAGTGAGTGCATTGTGCCAGAGAGAAGGCACTGGAGAGAGCGAGAATACACAGGCTAGCTGGATGTGGTGGTCCCTGCCTGTAATTCCAGCATTCAGGAGGCTGAGGCATGAGGATCACTGTGAGTTGGAGGCCAACCTGGGCTACATAGTGAGTTCAAAGCCAGCCTCAACTGCATAATGAGTATTTTGGTTACTTTTCTCTCATTGCTGAGATGAAATACCTGACATCCAAAATTAGGGAAGGAGAAGTTTATTTGTTACAGTTTTGGAGTTTGGGTCCATACTCAATTGGCTTCAAGGCAGGATGGCCTGGCACGGGGATGGCTGTTCATGGCGGCTGCCAACAGCAAGAGTGAACAGGGCAAAAGAGGGAAAAACATGCCTTCTTCCCACCCTCACATTGTATGTCGGCTCCGCCCTGGGCAGGTGCAGCACTCACACCACCAATCCCAGTGCTGGACGATGAACCAATCACAAACAGTAGATTCTGCTGCCTCCATGACTACATGAGGCTTGGGGGGCACCTAGATACAAACCATAACAATGAGACTGTATTGAAAAACTGAAAAAAAAAAAAAAAAGAATACCTGGTACTAGCTTAGCTGGTGAGGGCTGCAGCCTCATTATTCTCAAGATGCATTTGTTTTTGAGACAAATGTAGCCCAGGCTGACCTCAAACTCAGCACAATCCTCCTGTACCAGCCTCCTTAGTGCTGGGATTACCTGTGTGCACCACAGTACCCGATTTCAAGAATGCCTTTGTGATTGGATACATATTTTTTCATGATACTGGGGCATTAAACTTAAGGCCTTGGCACTAAATTACATCTCCGACTCTTTGAATTTTAATTTTATTTTATTTTTATATTTTAAGACAAGGCCTCCTTAAATTGTTCAGACTGGGCTTAAACTTGTGATCCCTGTTCCAGCCTCCCCAGGGCTAAGATTGCAGGTGTGAGCCACCGTGTGCAGCTGCTGTGTTATTTTTTATTGCAAAAGTAGAAAGGAGAGAGAGAGATGCTGAAACAAAAACACTGAATTACAGAGAAGGGGCCCGAGTGTCAGAGGGTGGCACTCTCGGATGGCAAGCAGAGAACACTGCTGCTTCTAAAGGGCCCCGCTCCTGGGGCCTGCAGGGCACCGCCAAGTGGGGAGCAGGCGCCCTGCATTGCCAGAGCTGAAGCTTTGTTGAGCGAAGCTGGCAATCTGGCTCTGTACGGGCAATGTCCCAGCTATCAAATGTGGGTGGCTAATTAACAACAACAGCAAACCTACTGTGGGCAAAACAAAATGCCTCTGTGGCACGGTCTGTTTCGTGAGCTGTGGCATGTACCCTGCACCTGGAGTTTAAATGGATGAGGTTTGGACTCCATACGAGGGTCTGATGTTGCATGAACCTCTTCCCTCGCTGGACGCTGGGGCCCTTGCCCTGGAGCCTGCAGGCCCAGGGCCACTTGTCACGAAAACACTGGGTACTGTGGAGGCCCATGTGGGAGGCTGCCTGGGGATCCTGGGCCTTGCGGCAGTTCTGGAGGGGAGGAGATGACTTGGGACAACGCAGAGAGGGCAGAGGCACCTCAGGCTGGAAGACACAGGCCCAGGAGAGGCTGCAGCAGGCTTTCAAGCCGAGAATGCAGGTCCAGGATGCGCACAAAGCTTTGGATACGGAAGCAGCATCCCCAAGGCTGCATTCTGGTCCAAGGCCCATGCTATGGCCCTGAGTCCATATGGGGATGTGGTAGAGGTGGCACTTCTGCTTTGCAGGAACTTTGCTCTCTTCCCTCCTGAATTGGAGGCTCCCTCAGGGCAGGACTGTGCCTGTCTGTTCACCCAAGTCCCTTGCGTGTCTGGAACACACTAAGTGCTCAACAAATATTTATTGCCTGGTTAGGATAAACTGGTGTTCCCCTGGCTGGACAGGCTCTATGGTGGTTATGTTCTTGTGTGCAAACAATACACAAGCAAACAAATCAATGAATAAGATGATTTTAGAGAGTGTGGCCTGTGCATGGCCCGCCACGCGTCACTGGCTTGGCCTGTTCTACCCCTGTCTCCTCCCAGTCCAACAGCCACCGGGGCAGGGCCAGGGTCCATCTGGTTCCTGGTTTCTTTCATACTCCCTACGGCTGGTGCCTGAAAAATTGGGAGTCAACAAACAAAACACAGAAAAGTGTTTCTGCCGGCTAAATGGGGTGAATGTACACAGGTGGACAGGACCTCAAACCGCACAACGAGCACCTGGAGCCTTCTGAGGCCATAAGGCTCATTATTATCCACTGGGTGATTGCTGATAAGCCAGAGTGTGAATTTCCTTGCACGCAGGGAGGTGGCAGGGGAGTGTTTAACAACAACAGGGATAATCTTAATTAATGACCTGATAACTGTAATTAATTGCATCATATCTGGAGGCCCTCTTTGGAATTCTGGGAGGGAGGGAGCAAGGGGAGGGCAAGGACTGGAGCTGGGTTATACCACCTACTTGCAGGGTGAGTTTTGGCAAATCACAGCTGGGCCTGAGTTCTCCTTGGGAAAATGGGGCTGAGTGCCTGCAGCTGCTGAGGGAGCCCCTACTGTGCTATTTCAGGAGCCTGGGCGTCAGGCTGCAGACTACGCCCTAGTGGTCCTAGGTGGCCACCCATGGGTGCACATCACAAGCCCGAGCTTCCCGGCCTGCCCGTGAGCAAACCCCTACAAGTAACTGGGGGAGGTCCGCGCCCAGCCTGAGGGATCTTTTCAAGGAAGACAGGAGGGGGTGCCATGGTGTGTGGGCACTCTGGTGGGAGAATAGGGAAAGTGGGGCGTTGCCGGGGTCACTGTGAGCGAGGGGGATCTTGTGCAATCACCTCCTGCCATCTGTTTCCCCTATGGGAGAAAAAGATGGATAGGGGTGCAGAGCCCCTCCTCCTTGGTGGGGCCCCAGTCGGGACAGCGGTTTTGGGGAGCCCCTGTTTCCCCTTCCCACATCCCCAGGAGCGAGAAGGGGGCGAAGCGGCAGCAGCCCGGACACCAGGGGTTAAGCGGTGACCTCACGGCCCGGCCCGGCCCGGCTGGCGGGCGGGCGGGGGCGGCGCCGTGCTCGGGGCTGGAGCGGCGCGGGGCTGCGCGGGCCGCGCGGGCGCACTCGGGCCGGGCCTCGCGGCGGCGGCGGCGGCCATCGGCTCGGGCGCGGGCGGGCGGCGCCGGCCATGGGCGCCCGCGGCGGCCGGGGGAGCTGAGGCGCGGCCACCGCCTTTGTGCGCGGTGCGGACACCGAGGCCGGACGACGAGGCCGGTGAGTGCGCTCGGGCGGCCTGGCCCCGAGCGATTCTGGGGACCCTGGGCACCCTGGGCAGGCGCGGCGCACAAGGGTCGCCACGGGGGTGACGGCGTTGCGTCTGCCGCGTGTCTGTGAACCTTTCCCGGGTCCTTGGGGCGCGGGGCCGCTCCTGTCGCTGGGGTAAGCCGGCGGCCCTGCCCCCAGCCCCTGTGTCCCTCCTTGCCCCTTGGAGCCACTCTGCATGATCCCCATCGCCTTTGTGCCCGGAACTGTACATCTCCAGACAGTGCTTGTGTGTGTGTGTGTGTTCGTGTGTGTTCGACCAGTTGGGCAGCACAGTTTGGGAATCCCCATCCCCACCCTGACCCTCACTTTCCTCACCTCGGGCTGTGGTTCACCTACCCCCTGCACTGACCTTGGATGAGGGTCCCTGGATTGCAGGGGGAGGGGCCCGGGATGCTCCCGAGCCTGAGCCTCAGTGCTGGGTCAGCCGACCCCTTGTGGGCCCTTGCCAGGAGGTGGACCTGGACGGCCTCCCACAGGAGGGAGTGTGGGAGAGGAAAGGCTGCAGGGTCAGCCACAGGCCGTGGCCACCGGCTGGGTCAGCCGTAGGTGCTCCTGGAGCAAGGGCATGCGTGGGGTGAGGTGGAGATCAGCCTCCTGTCTCCAGGGTGGCCCGGAAGAGGGAGGCCAGGCCGGAGTTAGAAGAGGGAGCCCAGATCATTCTCCCTCTCCAATGCTAGGGTGCTGGGATGGGGGCCCCAATCTTCGTTTGGCCCTGATAGTCAGGAGGGGAGCTCCCGGGAGGTGGAGATGCATGGATGGCACTTCAGAGTCTGTGGCTGCCTCACAGACCTTGGCCTCCCTGGGGATTCAATAAATAGCGGGAGCCCTGCTGCCCGCCTGCCCAAGCCCCATCTGTTCCTGCTGGGATGCTGGAGAGAGAAGCAGGTTGACCGAGCCTCATTAAAATGCTCAGCCCCTCCTGCAGCCCGTAGGGATGGCATGAGCAGCAGTTTCCATCTGTCCACCTGCCCATCCTTCCATCCGTGCTGCCGTGGGTCCCCACTGTCCAGGCTCCTGTCAAGCAGAGGAGGGAGGAGGGTGCAGATGACGGTCCACACACTTCTTGCAACTGTGGAGCGGGGCTTTTCACATTTACTGGACTCCACGTTGCTCATCACAGTTATCTTCCTGAGGTCACCTGCCCCTTCCATCGGAGATCCTCTGTCCTGTGGGTCACTACCTGGACAGTGGACTCCACCCTACACATCTTTCTGTCCTCATTTGGGGACCTGTCCTCCCCAGAAAGCCAGGCTGCTAGAATGGCTCTGTTACACTTCCCAGTACCCTGGAATCCTTGGAGATCAGGAACTGCACCTGTCCTTGGTCACCGGTCCAGAACAGCGCTTGGCACAAAGTGGATGCCTGGTAAATAGTTGCTTGAACTGACAGTTCCTAAGTCTGTTTCCTAGTCCACATTTTAAATTTGGCAGAGTCTGGGAAAGGAAAAAGCTGGTGGGCACTTTGGGAACCTTGGTATTAGTATCAGAGAAAGGACCACAGTTAATTCACAAGCAGTAAGTTGGATCAGGTGTGGGGTCGCAGGGCTGTAATTCCAGGGCTCCCGACAGGTGGAGGCAGGAGGCTCACCGTGAGTTCAAGGCCAGCCAGGGCTAGATAGTTCAAGGCCAGTTTGAGTTGCATGTCCAAAACCAACCAAACAAACAAAAACAACAAAAAACCAAACCATAAATTCATTAGCAGATATTTACAGTTTTGCTAGTGCCAGGAGCTGGGCTAGGTGCTTCAAGCCTGTGACCTCCTATACAAGGGGAAGGAACAGAGTGGAAGGAGTGTAATCGTAGATAAATTTTGAAAAGGTGAGGTGGGTGATACGTGTGCTTTGGTAATAATAATAATAATAATAATAATAGTGCAGGTTTACATTTGATAGTCACACCGCTATCTCTTTGTTTCAACAGCAACCCTGATAATTAGTCAGGGAAGATGGGCCCGGGCCCAAGGTCATGGCCGCTCAGCCGAGGAGCCAGGACTTGGGCTTGGGCCCTCCAGCCGCAGGACCTTGCTGGCTCCTGTGAGCTTCTGTCCAGTGCTTTGAATCCCAGCATCCGGGTCAGCGACAGAGGAGGGGCTGCTGTGCAGCCCTCGCCAGGTCTAAAGTCCAGAGAGAGATTCAAACTCAAGTTCTCCGCCCACCCCTCGTGCTGCTCCGGGTGCAGCTCGGCTCTTTCCTGGCTGTGTTCCTCTGTGTCTCTGCCTTTCAGGATTCTGGTTTGATAAAGTTCCCGGAGGTCACCCGTCCTTACAGAGCCTCTTGCTAGGCTCCGGGCTGGGGTCAGTTGGTACCAATGCATGAAAGCCAACGCTACATTTTCGGCATTTTGCCATTATTTAAAAAGCACCATGGTCATTATTTTAAAAAAAAAGTGAGATAAATTAATAATGAAATAAATGATATCTACTAGCAAAAGTAAAGCCAGGCATGGTGGTACATACCTGTAATCCCAGGAGTCTGGGAGGCTGAAGCAGGAGGATTGCAAATTTGAATTCAGCCTGGCCAATTTAGTGATTCCGTGAGACCTTGTCTCAAAGTAAAAAATAAAAAGGCCCAGGGAGATAGCTCAGTGTAAAGACCCTGGGTTCAACCCTCATTACTAGAAAAAAAAAAGGAAAGAAATATCCCGAGTTACTTCTGATATTTGATTATATTTTGCTATTGTGTGTGCATTTAGGGTTGTGTACCTTTGTGTGTGTGGCGTGTGAGGCGTGCATGGTGGTGTGATAGTCACACA
>PVJX010018217.1:0-36915 GCA_004027295.1 Dolichotis patagonum
TTCCATACCTAGCTTTTCAATGAATCTCCAGACTTAACTCCACAGTGGTTGCACCAGTCTACACTCCTGCCAACAGTGCAGAAGAGTTACTTTTTCCCCATAGCCTCTCCAGCATTTGTTGTTAGTAGTTTTTTTTTATCTTTGCCATTCTTTCTGGGGTGAGATGGAATCTCAGTGTGGTTTTAATTTGCATTTCTCTAATCATTAATGATGATGAACATTTTTTTCATGTATTTTATTTGCCATTCATATTTCTTCATCTGAGAACTGTGTATTCATCTTGAATGCCCATTTTTGAATTGGGTCTTTGAATTTTGAGGGTCTGATTTTTTTTAGTTCTTTATGAGTTCTAGACAGAAGTCCTTTGTCTGAGGGACAGTTCACTAAGATTTTTTCCCAGTTTGGGGGTTTTCTTTTCACTCTGCTGGAGATCTTTTTTGACATGCAGAAACTCTTTAATAAGATGGGATCCCAGTTATTGATTCTTGGAAGTATTTCCCATGTGGTTTGATTCTTGTTCATGAATTCTCTACCTACCCCTATGTCTTCAAGATTTTTACCTGCTTTGTCTTCCAACATATTTAGTGTTTCTGTTTGAATATTTAGATCTTTTATCCATTTAGATTTTAGTTTAGTACATGGTGATAGGCATGGGTCTAGTTTTAGTCTCCTGCATATGAATAACCAATTTTTCCAGCACCATTTGTTAAAGGGACTATCTTTCTTCCAGTGAATATGTTTGGCCCCTTTATCAAAGATAAGGTGGTTGAGTGTGTTTGTGGTTGTGATTGTATCTTCCAATGTATTCCATTGATTTTCAATTCTGTTTTTATTCCAGTACCATGTTGATTTTATTACAGTAGCTTTGTAGTATAACTTCAAGTCAGGCACTGTGATGCCTCTTGCCTTGCCTTTGTTGCTCAGAATTGGCTTTGGTATTCTAGGTCTCTTCTGGTTCCAGATGAACTTTAGGAATGATTTCTCTAGGTCTGTGAGGTATACTAGTGGTATTTTGATGGAGATTGCATTAAATCTGTATAACAATTTTGCGAGAATGGCCTTTTTCACAATATTCTTCCTATCCATGAACAAGGAATGTCTTTCTATTTTCTGAGGTCCTCTTCGATTTCCTTTTTTGGAGTATTATAATTTTCCCTATATAGCTCTTTTATTTCTTTCATGAGATTAATTCCTAAGTATTTCATTTTTTTGGATGCTAGTATGAAGGGTGTGGCTACTCTTATCTCTCTCTCAGTGCTTTTGTTGTTAGTGTATAAGAATGCTATTGATTTTTGAGTATTGACTTTGTATCCAGCTACATTGTTGAATTTATTTATTACATCTAGGAGTCTTTCAATGGAGTTTTGGGGGTCTTCTATGTAAAGTATCATGTCATCTGCAAATAATGATAATTTAACTTCCTCTTTTCCTATCTTTACTCCTTTTATTTCTCTCTCTTGTCTAATTGCTCTGGCTAGTATTTCCAGTACTATGTTGAATAGGAGCGGTGATAAGGGACATCCTTGTCTTGTGCCTGATTTTAAGGTAAAGGCTTTCAGTTTTTGGCCATTTAATATGATGCTGGCTGTTGGTTTGTCATAGATGGCCTTTATCATATTGAGGTGAAGACCATCTATTCCAATTCTCTGTAAGGTTCTTATCATGAATGAGTGTTGGACCTTATCAAAAGCTTTTTCTACATCTATAGAGATGATCATGTGGTTCTTACTTTTGGCTCTATTAATATGGTGGATTACATTCATTGACTTATGTATGTTGAATCATCTCTGCATTCCTGGGATGAATCCCACTTGGTCATGGCGTATAATCTTCTTGATAATTTGCTGCACCCTGTTTGCCATAATTTTATTGAGAATATTTGCATCTATGTTCATTAGGGAGATTGGCCTATAGTTCTCTTTTTTAGTTGGGTCTTTCTCAGGTTTTGGTACTAGAGTAATGTTTGCTTCCAGGAATGACTTAGGAAGAAATGCTTCCCTTTTGATTTCATTGAAGACTTTGAGGAGTGTCGGAATTAAGTCTTCTTGTATTTCTTGTAGAATTCTGCGGTGAATCCGTCTGGGCCTGGGCTCTTCTTTGTTGGCAAGGACTTAATTTTGTTTTCAATTTCATTAATAGAAATTGGGTTATTAAGCAGTTTTACATCTTCCTGACCAGCTTAGGTAGAGGTTTTTGAAATAGGTGTTGATGATCTTCTGTATTTCTACAGAGTCTGTAGTAATTTCACCTTTTCCATTCCTTATTGCATGAATTTGAGTTTTTCTTTCCTTTTTTTAATAACGTTGGCTAGGGGCTTATCAATTTTATTTATTCTTTTAAAGAACCAACTCTTTGATTCATTGATTCTTTGTATTGTTTTCTAACTCTTTATTGCATTAATTTCTGCTCTGATCTTTATAATTTCCTCCCTTCTTTTGGCTTTGGGCTTGGCTTGTTCTTCTTTTTCTAGATGTTTGAGTTGTAGCATCAGGTTGTTTATTTGTGTTCATTCTGTCTTCCTGATGTGGTAATTCACTGCAATAAATTTTCCTCTGAGGACTGCTTTCATTGCACCCCACAAATTCTGGTAAGTTGTATTTGTATTTTCATTTGCTTGTAGATATTGTTCAATTTCTTCTTTAATTTCCTCTGTGACTCACTGATTTCTCAAGAGTGTATTATTCAGTTTCCATGTGTTTGTAGAGTTTTTGCAGTTGCTTTTATCATTAATTTCTAGTTTCATGGCACTATAATCTGATAACATGCATGGGATAATTTCAGTTCTTTTGTATTTACTTAAATATGTTCTGTGGGCTAGTACATGGTCTATTTTAGACAATGCCGCATGTACTGCTGAGAAGAATGTACATTCTGATGTTGTTGGATGGAATACTCTGTATACATCTATCAATCCATTTGTTCACATATGTGATTCAGTTCTGTTCTTTCTTTGCTGATTTTCTGTCTAGTTGATCTGTCCCTTTGTGTCAATGTCATGTTAAGGTCTCCTGTTATAATTGTGTTATTGCTTATTTGATTTTTCATTTCTGTTAATATTTGCTTTGTATAGCTGGGTGCTCTGGAATTTGGTGCATATATATTTAAGATTGTTATCTCTTCCTTTTGAAGTTTTCCCCTAACTAGTATGTAGTGGCCTTCTTTATCTCTTTGGATCATTCTTGGTTTGAAGTTCACATTGTCTGCAAACAGAATAGCTACCCCCAATTTTTTGTTTTTGTTGTTGTTTCCTGTTGCATGAAGTATTGTTTTCCATCCTTTGACTTTCAGTCTATGAGTTTCCTTTTGGGTTAGATGGGTTTCTTGTAGACAGCATATGGTTGGATGTCATTTCTTGATCCATTCTGCCAGTCTGTTTCTTTTGATTGGTGAATTGAGGCCATTTACACTAATGGTTATAACTGTTATAAATTGGTTTATTGTTGACATGTTATCTTTCTGCTGTTGTATCTTTACCTTTCCATTCTGTTTAATTGTCTGCCTTGCTTAGTGGTTTTTTCCTATGTGTATCTAGAATGTCTTTCAGTATTCTTTGTAGGGTTGGTTTGGTGATCATGAAGTTCTTCAGCTGTTCTTTGTCATGGAAGAATCTTATTTCTCCATCCATTTTGAAAGACAGTTTTGCAGGGTACATCAGTCTGGGTTGGAAGTTATTTTCCTTTAGGATCTGAAATACTTCACTCCATGCTCTTCTTGACTTCATTGTTTGTGTTGAGAAGTCTGCTGTGATTCTGATAGGTTTTTCTTTATAGGTGATCTGTCTTTTCTCTCTAACAGCTTTTAGTATTCTGTTCTTATGTTGGATTTCTGAGATGGTGATTGTTATATGTCTGGGTGTAGTTATATTTTGATTATGGCTATTTGGAGTTCTATATGTTTCACTAATCCATATGTCAGTTTCCATTCTCATATTTGGGAAGTTTTCACCTATTACTTCTGTAAATAGTCTCTTGATATCATTTGGGCTATCCCCTTCTTTATCATTTATCCCTATTAATCTTATGTTGTTTTTCTTTGCATCATCTTGTAGCTGTTGAATTGTTATTTCCTGATTCCTTGTTATTTTTAAAAGATCTTTCCTTTCCTGTTCACTAGCTGCAATCTTATCTTCAAGGTCTGAAATTCTATCTTCACTTTCATTGAGGCGGTTTTGGCAACTTTCAATAGAATTTTTGGTTTCTGATCTATGTCTTTGAATCTGCTTCATGCATTGTGTTTGTTTCTTATAGTGTTCATTCAGGGATTCCATCTATTTGCTTTGTTCCTCTAATTTTTTAGCTGTGTCTTCACTAGATGTGTTCACTATTTCTTTCACTACTTTTATCATTTCTTCTTTTACCTGGGCAATTATTTCTGATTTGAGTTTCTCCATAGCTTCCCTGAGTTGCTTCTTTATTTCAGTTGATATTATTTCAGTCATTTGAGGTGTATGGCTTCTATTTTCTTCTATGTACATGATTCCTAGGTTCTCTTGGGATTGGCTGGAGATTTGAGATTGTCTTTTGATCTTTTGTTTTGTCATTTTCCTATATTTCCTTGCTTTGAACAGTGTCCCAAAGCTTCCCCTGGGTGTATTAGGAATCACCTTCTGCACCCTCAGCTCCTGGGACTGAATGAATGTCATTGAGCTTGGCTCAGTCAGGCCTGCAGGACCTCCCAAGCCCTGTCCAGTGTTTCAGGGAGTTGGGTGGGAACTCAACAGCTGTGAGCACTGGTCTCAAACTCTCCCTGGGCCAATGCCAGTGGGCTGAAAGTCTCCCTGCATGGTCCTTGCCACCCAGACTGAAAGAAGTCCGCTGGGCTTGGTGCACTGAGGGCCAGAAACCTCCAGGGCCTAGTCCAGTGTCCTAGGGAGCTGGATAAGAACTCAACTGCTGGGAGCGCAGGTCTCAAACTCTCCTCGGGCCAGTGCCAGAGGGCTGAGAGTCCCCCTGTGCAGTCTCAGCCTCCCAAACTGAAAGAAGGCCACTGGGCTTGGTGCACTGAGGGCCAGAAACCTCCAGGGCCTAGTCCAGTGTCCTAGGGAGCTGGATAAGAACTCAACTGCTGGGAGCACAGGTCTCAAACTCTCCCAGGGCCAGCACCAGAGGGCTGAGAGTCCCCCCTGCATAGTGTCAAACTCCCAAACTGAAAGAAGGCCGCTAGGCCTGGTGCACTAAGGCCCAAAGACCTCCAGGGCCCAGTGCAGTGTCCTAGGGAGCTGGATAAGAACTCAACTGCTAGGAGCACAGGTCTCAAACTCTCCCTGGGCCAGTGCCAGAGGGCTGAGAGTTCTCCTGTGTGGTCTCAGCCTCCTGAACTGAAAGAAGGCCACTAGGCCTGCTGCACTGAGGCCCAGAGACCTCCGAGGCCCATTCCAGTGTCTTAGGGAGCTGGATAGGAATTCAACCACTGGGAGCACTGGTCTCAAACTCTCAACTAGTCAGTCTTTACATATTTGTCAGTTTTACCCAGAAGGATTACTTCTAGCAACTCCAAGAGCACAGATCCCTTTGGAGTTGGCTTCTTGATTTTGGACAGTGCAAACTGTTTGGTGAAAGCATGGAGCACATTGGCACTCTCATCTTGTGGTTTTATTCTACAAAAATCCCAAGACAATATAGAATCTTTGGCAACCCACTTGGGACCCTTTCTGTCTCTCTCTGAGACAGAGACTTTCTTTCTCTCAATATTTCTGCTCTTAATCTCTGTTGTTCCTAAAATTAATTCTTCGATTTTAGAGAACACTAAGTCATTCTGGACATATAGTAGGTCCAAAGTTTCTTTCCTATTTATCAGCACCAACGTGTTTCCTGCCTGCATCATCTGATGGTATCTCTGCTTAAATACAATAGGTGAGGTAAGGTTGACATTGTGGGCAAGATCTTGATCGAGAAGTTCTTGGGTTACAATTTACCATTTGGGCTCTACCCACGCAAGCCAGATGACTTTCAGAGAGTTTAAATAATGACTGCTCAAAGGGCCGGGGATTTAGCTCAGCGGCTTAAGCGCCTGCCTGGCAAGCGTGAGGCCGTGAGTTTGATCCCCAGTACCAAAAAACAAACAAACAAACAAAAACTACAATACAAATAATGACTGCTCAGCAGAGAATTCCATGATCCTTCTCTAAAGGGCTTGTTTTATGATGATGTATTAGTAAATAAATAAATCACTTCATGTACATTTTCACATAAAATTTTTTTGCTAAATAAAAAAATTAAATAGTAAATAATTAGACTAGAATATATCAGAATATACCCAAGTTATTAGGATATGAAATTAGGGGAGCTGGGGATGTGGCTGAGTGGTACACAATACTTGTGTACCTCATGCAAGGCCTTAGGTTCAATCCGCTGTTCCAAAAAATATCTGAAACCAGGATAAGTACTGTTTAGGGTAAATTTTATGAATATACACTATTGTTATGTAAAATGCATATAAATAAACATAAATGAAACATAAGTTCGTGTGTGCATGTATATCCTATAGTGATTATGAGATATATATATATATATATATATATATATATATAATCTTATAGTAACTATGTATTTTCCCCCATGTAAATAAATCACAACATTCCATATGAACTTCTTTCTCCACTTTTATTATTAAGCTCTGAGCATCAGTGAGTCTGGAAGCATCCCAGTGAGAACTTGCTAGCCAGGTAGGTGTCATGTATCCTAACCTGTCAGACCAGCTGGAGCAGAAGTTATAAACATTTGTGAGAACCAGAAGTTAGGCAAAATCTAGAAATTGAACACAAGTCTCAACAAACTCCCTGAAGACCTACACAAGGGTCCCCTGAAGAGACAGTTTGGGGTCCAGCTAACACAGAAGTAGAATGAGCAGTCTAGGTTCATTTCTGTGGCTAAACAGCAATCCCCACACTGACCACTTTCTCCCTCTCTTCCTCAATACAGCCTCTTAGACCTGATCTTTTTGAATCTAGGGCTTTACATTTGAAGCATCTATTTTCTCCCTTCTCCACCTAGGAAGAAACACTTCTCCATCAGTGTTTCAAAACAAACTGAATTTCTACCACCTTGGTCAAAATTTTGAAAACCACAGTCAAGCCTCACTTTTCTGGTTTTTTGTTTTTTGTTTTTTGGGGGGTTTGGGGGTTTTTTTTTAGCAGTGGTGGGGCTGGAACCCAAAGCCTCAAGCATGCCGTGCAAACACTTTACTACTGAGTTATGTCCTGAGCCCTAACTGTTTTAATTTATTATCACAGTTTATCCTTCATGAATTCTTGCATTCACTCAAAACAAATACTTACTAATCAGCTATTATGTGTAGGGACTGTGGTAGTAGGAAATTCATATTTGAACTGCCCATATCACTGGGGCAAATTATTTATACTGTTGAACAGAATTTGTTAACTAATTGGCTATTAATATGCATTTTGCTTCTCATCTATTTTTGGTACACAACACTTGTGTACCTCATGCAAGGCCTTAGGTTCAATCCGCTTCCTTTTCCTTTTCTTTCCTTTTCTTTTTTTCTTTAAATTTGGGTTATTACAAATGCAGTGAGGATCTGAAAGTTCAGAGCAAGTTGCTGTGCTCATTTTCCTATAACTTTATAATACAAGGCTGCTCTTGTATAGATATGACCTTCTTAAATCATATTCAATCAAATTAAAAATACCAGAAATGTATCAGAATACATTCCAAGCATCATTTACCCTAAAACAGTAAGTCTGCTGCATACATTATGAACTTTTTCATTTATTTCAACTTGATCCACCTGAGATGCTTAAATGAATACATAATACATTCTCATCTCCCTAGGAATACCCTAAGCAGAAAGCTGAGAATGACTTGGTTCTTTCTTTGTTAAACAAGCTTTAGGAAGAAAAACAATTGCCTTCGTTCACTTTTTAAGCAATAAAATCAAATTTTTAAAGTATCTTCATGGGATCAAAAATTTATACTAGACTTCTATGATTGACTAGTTTGATGCAGTTAAGAAGCTGGTACATTAGCCTTCTTATGAGAAAGCTTTTGAAATACAGAATAATATCAGTTGCTGAAAATTTTGAAAGCATAATCACAGAAACAAATTTTAAGTCATCTATAATTTTGCCACCTTATTCTTCTGGGTTTGACTTTAAGAAGCCTCTAGTTTATCAAATATTTCATGAAATCTTTGTGTTTGCTGGCCCTAATGATAGGACTTTATCATCCATCTTTTGATATAATAGTAAAATTAAGTAGAAGAAAAGAATATGGAACAGGCAGTCTGTTCAGAGTAAATTCATTATGCACTTTTCTTAATGTAGCTATTAACATGGGGGAGCAACAAATTATTAACAAAAGGTAACTTTATCACCAGGACAAGACTTTATTATTGCTTTAATAATCAAATTACTCTGAAATATTAGTTTCACTCAAGAATGTTATATCCTCAATTAGAAGTGCCGGTATAGGATGTGCTCTGCATGTTCACACTCATTTCCTGCAATTCCTCAGAGTGTTATAGAATGTTGTATTGAAATGTAATTTTCCAGCTAAGTTACAGCTCTACAAAGGGTTAGAGAAACCCAACCCTAGATTTCATCCTAGAGTTTTGAAGTTTAATGTTGTTATGACTATTTCACATGCCAAGGTAAACCCAACAGTGTTAAGTTACACTCATGGGGATACAGTAAAACTACAATCACTGACTTAACAACTGACTTACGCCAAAAGCCAGAGACTTAAGCTGCTGCTTTAAAAGAGACATAACTAATGTCAATACTGGGAAGATGAAAGCAACTTGATTCCTACATACTGATGTCAATATGGCAATGAATATTCAACTATGATGATGATATTTAAATAGAGTTCAGGAGGTCTAAGCATGGCTTTAAAGTCTAGACCAAATTAAATTGGATCAAAGACCAAAGGTTTTTAACAACAATCCAACTTCATTGTGTTAAATTTAATTACAAGTGTATATTCATTATAATTTATTTCCAAGAGTTTCAAGACATCCAACTAGTACTACGAATTTTTTTTAACCTAAGAGTTCAAGGATGGAGATATCTTAAGAATCTAAGCTATAATGGCATATTTATAGGTAATTATGTGCTGTGGGATATATAACATGATTCCTTGATCTTTTGATAACACTAGGACCAATTGAATGAGAGCCCAAGTGAAAGCAGTAATTCAAAATTTCCTTCCTTTGTGATTTTTTTAGTCTAAATCTCACCATTACTTTTACATTGTTTGAGCCTATTGTACTAAAGGTCAGGGAAAGCCTGATAAGAGCAAAGGAAGGGCATAACAAAGTTTGGAGAAGGCAGCATGAATTTCCTCCAAAATCCACACAGGGACCCACCCTAGGAGGCTGGAACATGGGAATTTCCTACTGAAGGATGTACCCAACCATAACTTAATGTTCACCACCAGATTGATGGGACGTATGGAGCATTCTCAAAGTCCAAGCAAAATTAAGTATACACAAGTCAGAGTTCAAGTAAATTTCTCTGTCTTATGGATACCAACATATTGTCCAGGAGACCCACTGACTATGCAAAGGGAGAAAAAAAGTTTTCTCCTGCAGCTCCAATGAACTGTGAAGAATTGCAATTCTATGCCTGAAGACAAAAAATATACAAAGCCTCAGAAGAAAAAAGCCTTTAAAGTCACTTCTGAAAACTGATGAATGTTACATATTATACTCACAAGATATGCTATCCAAAAGGATTTGCTTCTTTCCACTGTCAACTTGCAGCTGTGACTGTCACATTCTTGGAGTAAAACTATGCTCCTGTCCACTTAAGCTTGATCTGCTTATGAAAGCTACCAACCACAAATATGCAGCCACTGGAACATCTCGACCTCCCATCACTACTATAACACTGGATACTGCTTGATTTATTAACATGGTGAGTGATTCTACTATAACAATGATTATCAACATGAGGCAACATTAACCCCTTCCCCAGGCACATTTGGCAATGTTTGGGAACATTTTGATTGTCATGAATGGTTTGGGGAAGGGGATGTTTGCTACTGTCATCTAGTGGTGGATAGAGGCCCGAGACGTTATTAATTATCCTACAAGGCATAGGACAGCCCTCCACAGGGAAAAAAATCATCTTGGCCAAAATGTTAGTAGAGCTGAGGCTAAGACACTCCACACTGAAGTTATACAGTTTGTTTTTAAATTGCTCTATGGAAATAGATTGCATGTGAGTAAGGATGGGGTGGGAATCATTTATCTGTTTCCCTATTACCACCCTCTAACACCCCTTCTCTACCTTTGTATAACTGGTCACCAGTCTGCTTTCATCTAAATCTATGGCTTCCTACTGGAAGACCTAAAGGGTCACTTTTAGCACAAAACAAATGTTACTCTTCCAGGAGCCAAATGGTAAGTGTTAACTTTTCAAGTGACTTCAACTGTTTTGATGAATTGGGCTTCTCTAGCTGGTGAAGAAAAATAACCTAGATAATGGTCTCTGCAGCTGTTGAGGGATTTGAGTGCTATGTACTTTTTTTCCCCGAGATTAGCTGCCCTGGCTACTCAACTCATGTACTTGACCAAGCAAACTGTCTCATTCCTAAAATAGGGCAGGCAAAAAATCAGATGAACTTGGAAGGAAACATGAAATTATGGGAAACAAGATAAGACTGACCACCTAACTGGCTCAGTTTTCAGAAAACCTAAAGTCTTGTAATGTCAAGACCACCTGCTGAGGTTCAGGAAAAGTAACACAGGAAGAAGACAAAAATGCTAATAAGGATGAAATGATGAACTAAACTAGAAATAGAGGTTAAGAGGCCACATCCTTTTCATAACTATTTCATAACCATCCCCCCAAATATAGGCATTGCCCCTCTTCTTTTAAAACCATTGAAAGATGATCTACATCCTCCCTTGGTTACAGATCACAGAACTTTCATTATATTCTAATCAAAAAGTAGAGATTTCAGGATGTTTGAGTCTAGAAACAGGTTGGTCTTGGTGACCTGATAAGGTCTGGTATCATCCTTTGACACAAAGCATATTTTCATTCCAAGTGCCTGGATTACAAAGAATACACTGAAATATGAAGAAAAAAGCCATACCTTCACAAAACACCATGTCATAAACCTCTATCTAAAAAGGGGACTTGATCATATGATTTGGCATAGTGACAGAAAAAAAGGTCCTTGGTACAAATAAGCTTTCTTGCTGTCTGCCACAGTGTTTAAAGGATCATCATCAGATCCAGTCTTCCTTGCTCCTTACACTCCAGCTTTACAAGCAAGTGTGGTTGTTATACTTATTCTGTTTCCTGCTCCTCCTTCCCTTCATCACGCTGCTCCGTAAGTGGAAAACTCTGTTCCCCAACTTTATGGCTGCTCTTGTCTTCCTTTTTCATAGTATTAGACTTAGGTGTCATTTCAGGAATTTCCTTTTTGGTGCTGCCTCCTACCCTGTTTCTGTTCTTATATAACAGACAGTTCATAATCTCATCATTATACTTAAGGCAATTTCATATCCATTTACATTTCAGTGGATCTTAAAAGCTTAGTGAGCAACAACAAAGGTTAGTGACCATAATGTTCACTAGAGGAATTTATAAAAATACAGATTCCTTTGCGCTGTGTAAATTTAGATTCCATGATTGTGAGGTGGACCCAGGAGTACATTTATAAACAAAACCTTCCTGGTGATTCTTTTGTATCAGTTTTTTTTTCAGTTTTATTGAAGTATAATTGACATTTTAAAAATTGTATACATTTAAGGCCTACAACTGTGGTACTTAGTTTTAAGTATACCTTACAAAATGATTCCCACAATCAAGCTAATTAACATAAGCATTACCTCTTTGTATGTGTGATAAGAGCATTGAAAATCTACTCTCTTGAAAAATTTCCAGCATACTTTATATTAACTGTAGTTACAATGCAGTGCATTAAGTCTCCCAAACATACTCATCTTATAGCTGAAATTTTGTACCCTTTGATCAACCATGTTCCAATTTCCCCACCTCCTAGCTCCTGACAACTACTATTCTACTAGCTGTTTCTCTAAATTCAACTTTTTAGATTCCAGCATATAAGTAATACCACCCAACACGTGGCTTTCCGTCATCCCTAGTGATTCTGATGCTGAAGTTCACCAGCCACACTGAAGAACCTGGCCTTATGTATGCTCTCAGCTCCTTGATGCTCCAGGGTAAAACCCATCTTTATTTCATCTTCATATATTCAGCTCTGGTCCAGACCTAGCACAGGGAAAATCATGATTGATCTAAATTATTGAAAGAGTGAGTCTTGAAACAGTTCCAACTGAAATAGCAATTCTTAATGTGGAGTAGTAGAGAGTGTGAAAATAGGAAAATAAATTGGAGGACAGAGGTGATGGAAAATCTCTGAATCCAAATGTCCAGTTGCTTCACATTTTGCCAGCAACTCTCAGTACTAACCTTCCCTCTATCCACCATGTCTGGGGTTACACTGATCAGGTTACACCTGTGGGCTTTTATATTATCTTTACACTGCATCCCACATCAATCTAGTATTGCAGTCAAAACAGGGTGCATTGTGTTAAACACCTTCTTATGCTTTCTTATTCTTTTTTGACTTTGAGGTATTATGTACAAAACCTCAAGTACACTGAATATGTACATCTCGATGAATTTGAAAATATTAAACATATGGGTATATCCACAATACCATCATCACAACCAAGGTACTAAAGATATTCATCAGCTATGGAGGGCCACCTGGAAGAATCTCCTTGAATAAAGAGCAATTATCTCCATTTTGGCTAAACCTGGCCCTGTCTCTATGCACTGATATGTACAGAGCTAGCCAGGCTATTTCTTTATTCCTTCAATTGACTTTAAGCAATGTAAATAGGGCTGGCTGATGTGCTGATGCGTAGATCTTTGAGGCTAGGTAACAGTCAGTTTTCCCATCCCATAATGCCCCCAAAACATGGTGAAGCCTGGTGGGATGAAGAGCCATGGCTCCAAGGTTGACAAACTGGGATCCAGGAGGCCTCGAATAAGAGGCTATGACTTCCCAGGGCACATCAGAGCTGCAGCACAGGCCCCCAAAACATTAGATGATACCTCAATTCTGTTATACAGATTAGTCTTTCGGCATGTTCATCTCTCTGCATATTGCAGAGGTGCTTTCTGTCCTCCTACCTAGCCCAACTCACAGTACTCACATATTTCCTGCCATTCTCACAATCACTCATCCTCAAACCACTCCCTTCTTCACAAGTTAATAAAACCTGGGTTGGGCCCTGAGTCAAAGCCCTTGTTCTAATGAACCTTTATCCTATCTTGACTTAGGATCCCTTGGCTCCCCATGACTATAAATATGTCTTAGTGTCTTTATTCTCACCATGGATTGCACTGGAAGTGGTAGATTGAAATTAACATTGGAATTCCAGTAACTTTTCCTTGGGGAAATACAAATTTCACAGATCAAGATGAGGTCTAGGAAGTGCTCTCTATAATCATCCCCCTCAAATTTCCTCCTTGCTTTGTTGTAAGGACACTTAACATAAGATCTGTTCTCCTAACATATTTTAAAGTCCATGATACGCTATTGCTGACTATAGACACCATGTTGTACAATAAGAGCTTTAGAACTGAATCTTCATCCTCAAAATTGGCATTGCCCAGCATGAAATATATTACTGTAGGCAAATATAAATGAAAGTCTGTATTTACATGACTAGGAAAGCTAGGAAAGTAATACAGATCCCCAGTTTGTAAAGAAAGTTTCACATGCTCTCTTTGCAGTATAGATGTTAGCTGGATTAGGAAAGCAAGGAGTGTGTGTGTGCACCTATGTGAGTATGCGGTTAAATTTGCACTAGTCAAGAATTTTTGAGTTTCCTATTAGATCAAAATGAGTTTGATGTTTTATACTGGCTTTTCCCATCCTGGTTCACTAGGAACTAAGAATATTCTTCCACCCAGCCTGCAGGGTCAAAGAATTCTGTATTCTTGAAATGCTATTTTGTTTCTAGGTTGTGTGATGTTAATGGCTTCATTATTAACATAGTAGTGTATCAAGAGTTTCTTTTTGGGAGGTCTTAATACCATATGTCAACAAATACTCAGGAAAAAACATTCCTTCCTGTCTCTGACACACACACACATACACACACACTTCATTTCACACACTGACTTGCTTGCCTCCTGGAAGTAAGTCTTTTTCTTTTCCATCTAAAACGATTTCCAAACCAGGCATGGTGACATGATGGAGCACACTTGTAATCCCCAACATTTGGGAAGTAGAGGCAGGAGGATCACAGTGAGTTCCAGGCCATCCTGGGCTGCATAGTGAAACTATCTCAAACAGCCAAAAATAAATAAATTAAAATTTTAAAATTATTTCTTGAATTTTCCATTTACTATTTTCAGACAGCAGTTGATCAGAAGTAACTGAAACTGTGAATAAAGTGAGAAGAAATAAAAGCCTTTCCATTTAAGTACTTTTTAAATAAACTTTTTATTTAAGAATAGTCTCAGGTTTATAAAAGAGTTGCCAAGAGAGTACAGAGAATTCTCATATACCTTTCACCAGCTTATTCTAATGTAGTTTTAAATAACATTGATCTATGTATCTAAGCCAGAGGACGACAAATTTTGTAGCAGTCTGCAGACCTGTTGTCTGTTTTTGTAGGGTCAGCAAGCAAAGGGTTCAGCACTCTCACCTTTTCCACGGTTTCAGTTACTTGTGGTCTACCTCTGACCAAAAATAGCAAATGGAAAATTTCAGAAATAAGTAATTCATAAATTTCAAATTGCATTCTTCTGAATAGCATTATAAAGTCTCAGGCAACCTCATCCCTTCACACCCAGAATGTGAATTATCCTTCTGTTCAATATGTCCACAACATACTTACTATCCTCCCATCAGTTTATAGCTGTCTAAAGTATCAAATACACTCATAGTATCACGCAGTGGCTGTGTTCAAATAAACCTATTTTACTTAACAATGGCCTCAAAACACACAGGTAGTAATCTGGAAATTTATTACAGTATATGTTTACAATTGTCTTTTTTTAGTTATTATTAATCTCTTACTGTGCCTAATTTATAATTAAATTTAAGCATAGGTGTGTATGTACACGAAAAATCATAGTATATGTAAAGTCCAGTCCTTACTACCCATGATTTCAAGCATGACTGAATAAGAGAAATCTACTGTATTTGAATTTTTAAATGGATAAAACAATCAAAAGAAGATTGTAATTCAAGACACATGAAAATTATATCGAACTCAATTTTAAGTTTCCATAAGTGAAGTTTTATTGGACTACACTCATGCCCTTTCTTTTACATACTATTTGATTGTTTTAGCACTACTGTAGTTAATAAAGCATCAGAGACCATCTGGCTTTAAACTTTAAAAAAATTTAAAGTTTTTACCATCTGATCCTTTACAGAACGTTTACTGACTGTTGGTTAAACTAAGAAATAAATATCGTTACATTACTATTAACCAAACTATAACTAATGTTTCACAATGCAACCCAGGAACCACAGTTAGCAACTGTTATTGTATGGTTAGCCTCTTTTCCCCTGCCAGGTGCACACTAGTCCCACTTGGGAAAATATTCCTGTCTAAGAAATGAATTTCAGCTGGCCGCTTAAAAAGGATTTGTTTTTGTTGTTTGTCTGGAGTTGTTTGCGCGTTTTACACAATAGGCAGACAGTTGAATGCAACATCTGGGCTAGGAACGCTGCGAACTTGAAGACAGAGGAAGAGCTACATTCAAGCAGTCCGCGCGCTGGCCAAGGCAGGGTACCAGCTCAGGCCCTTGGGAAGAGAAGGCTCCGGATGCCCGCGCGTACGGCGCTAGGCGTCCCCGGGCCCCAGCCCCCGTCCTTTGTCTCCTCTTCCCGCTGGCGGCCTGTGAACGCCGCGGTCTCGCTTTCTCCCGCCGCAGCGGCTTTCAGTGGGCTCCGCGGGCTCGGGTGGCGGCGTCCCGTTGCCGGGCAACGGCCTCCCGGGCATCTCACGTTGCAGCCAGGACCGAGACACATCCGCACCAGCCAGTCAGCGCGCAAGCCTGTGGCCTGATTTCTCCCGCTCCATTGTTGTCGCAAACACAAAAGCCTACGCTGCCAGCTTAGTCACCGCGCCTGCGTTGAATTACACGCCAGGTCATTCTCTGGGCCAGAGCCTTTGTGGACGCGGAGGTCCCCTCCCCGGCCAGAACTCCGGGCCTGTCACAGGAGGCGCCTCGCCAGGGTAGGCGAGCTGTCTGCTTCCCTCCCTCCCTCCCTCCCTCTGCCAGCCACATCCACCCACCTACCCCTTTTTGTCCGGGCCTCGCTTGCCTTTTGGCCGGTATGAGATCACTCTGGCGGCGGGCTTGGCAGTCCTCCTCCCACCCGCGCCCTTCACTCTCAAAGTAAGCGCTGCACATAAAATCCCAGGCCTACTTAATCATCTCATCGCTTTCACAGCCATCTCGCCCCCTACCCCTACTCCTGCCCCATCTCTCTCAAATTCCTTAAGCGGCCGTTGCTAGGGAACACAAACGAGGGTTGAAAGATTTTCAGTGGTCTCTTCCAAACCCCCCCAAAATCGGAGGATGAAAACCACGCAACACCCTCGGGGTTCCTCAAAGCTCCCTGTCTTCCAGTGTGAAAGTTACATGTAACTCACCACCTCTACACCGTGACCCGGTGTTCAACATCGTGTTCGAATTCTGGGAAATTCAGTGAGGAATTGGAAAATTTTTAATTACACCTAGGGACAAATGCATGTAAAAGCTGGAAGGAAAGGAAAACCGTCCCAAAGTATGCGGGTTTTTTTTTTTTTTAAACAATGTAACAAGGACAAAGAGAGTTGTTGCATTGGTTATTAATAACACATCTCACTTGCAGAGGGAGAAGTGCATGAAAATCAATATTAAGCTACCTGTTCTTTTTTTTAATACTGTTTTCAATGTGAATTAAATGCCCACTGGTCAGCTAAAGTTCCCCAGGGTAGACTCCACTACAGCGCCACCCACAGGCCAGGGTGGGAGCACAGGTGCGCCCCGTCTCCCATCTCAGCCTTGGCTCCTGAGAGTGGAAACTGAGGTGCACCTTGCATCTACAACTCTTTGTGTTTCTCTTGTTATTACCGGTACTCTCTCCATAATACACTGTTAAAGCCACAAGCTCCATGAAGTAATGTATCCAGCCCACGAGAGGGATTAAAATTGTACCCTTGTATCATTTTTAATACAGAATCCCACTGGGAGTGGCAGGGAAAAAGTAAAAGCCTGTAAGACGTTCATCTATTCTAACCTCTACAGATGCTCTCTGTCAAACTCCAGTTACCATATCCAGTCAAGCAGGGATGATATGCAAATATGTGTCAGTGGATGTAGCACAAGTGTCATCTGTAAGAATACATCCCCACTATTGGGGATGGGTCCTGGCCAGTAGCTGCACGGTGGCCTTAATGACCACTGCCCCATGCTAAGCAATTGGATGGGAGACAAGGGAGCCCCAAATACAAAACATTGTCTTTTTCTCAAAATATTTCACCATTGGCCAAAAAGTAAAAATTAAACTAGGATACATGAAATGATCCTATTAGAAGACAACAAAATTAACTAGCTCTTTGTGGCTTGATATTTTTCTCAATAGCTAAATTTCCACAACACTCCTACAAAATTATTGGTATTATTATTATTACTATTATTTCCATGTTCTATATATGGAATCTGAAAGAATCATTAGAGACTTCATTCTCCAGCTTTTATGCATGTAGAATAGATAAAAAAGGAAGTATTTATTAGTTACCCATGTGTTTCAGGTGTAGTTCCAGGCACAGTAAGCACATATAAAAAACACTACACTTTAGAAATAAGAATATAGCAACCATATATAGGACAAACAAGAGAAAGTAAAGCTGTGATCAAGAGCAGAAATTTGGTAAAAGATTATAGTAAGGAAACTGAGATAATGGTAGGAACTAGCTTCAGTTACCTGCCAAACTTAGGCGAATAAAACCAGAATAACTATGCTTTGCAGAAAAAGAGAGAAAAAAATGTCCTGATTTTGGGGGACTCCTGGGAGGAGGAGCCCCAAGTCTCAACCACAGACCAGAGGTAGCAGTTGGGTAACAGGGCCTTCAAGACAAGCAGATTAAGAAAGAAGTGATGTAAGAAGCACTTGGGAAAGAATATTGGCCACTACAGATGTGGGGGATGTGAAGCAAAAGACTCAAAAGTGGTAGAGGTTTGAAATGTAAAGAAGTTTTTTTAAAAAAAAAAAGAAAAAAGAAAAGAAAGCTTTGAAATGGGCTACAAGAGTTAACTCAGCAGCCCAAAGTGCCTAATGCACCCCTGAGTGGTTTATTGACAGAAATTCTGAACCAATAAATAAATATTAAATTACTTTACATTATGTAAAGTTGCTAGGCACACAGAAGAAGCTAATTGAGTATTCATCGATTGAGACTGCTTAAATAAATTGAGAAACAAAGATATGTGCAAATCCCAAACTTTCCTTCAAATTGATGTGCTTTCAGCTTCCTGGTGACTAGCTGAAGGTGTCCAAGGCAAGCAAATACACTGGGAAGGAGCAGAGGATTTGGGTTCATGTCCTGGTTCTGCCTCTAGGTTGGAAACAACTCCTTAGGAAGGTCATTTAATTCTCCTGTGCTTGCAGCTCCTTGCCTGTTAAGTGAAGAAGTTAGACTGAATAACCTAAACTACAAAAGCCCTAATTTGACAAGTATATATCCACCCAAAGTACTTGCAGAAAAGTAAATGAAACATTTTGCACTGAGCAGAGCTTGGCAGTTTTCTCCCAAGAAATGCATCTTGCTAAATGGTAAAGGAGATAATGTTGTATTTCTGGGCTCTTTTCCTATAAGAATCCTGGAATTTCGCACAACTTTGGAGGGAATTTCCCATCACTTTTGATTCCCATGATTTCACACACATGGAAATTTCTTTCGAGAGCAGTTTCTTTGGCAACATCATGCTCACAGTCCTCTGAGTGTCAATAGGAGTGACACAGGCACATCAGCAAGAGAAAGGGCCTCTTCTGAGCAAAGAGGAAAAGAAGCTGTTTTTATTACCAAAAAATAAAAACAGCCAGCACAAAAGATTTTTGTCACACTTGTCACATATGGTAGAATAAGTTAAAAATAAAATTAAAATGCCTCCCATAAAACAAAAGGCTCTGTGTATATTTAAAAAGCATTTTATGTTACACAATATGGAATTAGCTCCAACTTTTTAAGCTTACAAACATATTCCAAAATCAAAGTATATTGAATTCTGCCTTATACTTTCCTCCCCAGGAAAACAGAACAGCATTTTTTAAAAGCTGAAAAAGAACTTTATTTAAAAGAACTTTTAAACAATGAAACAACTTTTAAACATTGTTTAAAAGAACTTTTAAACAATGAAACATCTTAAATAATACAGTCTTCTAGCAAGCTGTACCGTAGTTAGGCTCACTATGCCTTGGCTAAGTATTTGTTTTAGCTGTAAAATTCAGACTTAGTTTTGAATCCTTGTTATCCGTACTATGCTCTTTCCAGTGTCATCCAAGCACCAGCAAAAGTAGCATCACTGAAATTTGGTAGAAATGCACAAGTTTCCAACCCCACCCAGAAGTACTGGCATCAGGACCTGTATTTTAACAAGACCCTCATGTGGCTTTGCATCACAACTGGAGAAGATCTGTTTATAGACCTACATCTGTCCAGTAGGGATAATGTTCAGAAGTGGCTTGCTTATTTTGAAATGGCAGTTTTCGTCTGAGAAAAAAGTTACAGAAATTATTGGCAACTATGGTAAAAAAAATAGGACTAGATTATCTCTACTGACAAGGAATAATAAAAAACAGTATGCAACTATTAGGCCTATGATCAAAGTTAGCATTTGGGGCAAAAATGGAGCTCCTCCATCCTGATTCTCTTGATCTAACCTTCCTGTGGCCACTTGTTCACTTCTGTAAGACGGTTGAGGTTAGGAGTGCAATCTGGCCATAGAAAGGAGAAAAGCTCACTGATCCATGCTGACCTCTGACACTGACCTTATTAGCTAACCAAATGTGCTCACCACCCATGGACATCAGAGAACATTATGTGTTGATTAAGCCAAAGCATAATAAGAATCAGCAAAAGATTGGTTAAGCAAATGGTTCTACCTTGGTCACCATTATTTATTTATTAAATAATAAATATTATTTAATTAAATATGAGATTATTAAACATGAGATGCATGTATAGAAATTGTCTTCCATCACAGAGAATATACATTTAGTGTTGCACTTTAGACTGGTGTCTATTTTGTTATTACAGTCACAAATTCTCCTTAATCTTCTAAAATTGTTATGGTTTTAAATTACAGTTTATTTTAAATGTAGAATACATATATGAGTGAAAAAAATTCACTTCTATCTTCCAGTATCTTTTCCTCATTGTACTGAGATCAGACACTTGAAGATAACAAAAGATTTTTCCCTTTCATAGGCCTATAATCTTACCCTTCAAAGTACTTAAGACAAATTGCAATTATAAATTTATTTTTGCTTTAAAACTTATGATGATTTCTACCACTGAACTCCTTAAATGTAGAAATCTGATTTGCTGTCTACTCCTAGCACTTAGTGAGATCTTCAATGTTTAGAAACATTTGTTGAGTAATTGCCTAAATGAATAAGTGAATAACTTTTGGGTCATAGCTCTAAAACTAAACATACCTAAATTACCTTGCAATGTTCAATAAACAATTAATATTCTATTATGGTAATGATTAAATAGACAAATTTTCCCTGCTTTCCAGAATCTCACTTTCTGGTGGAAAAGATAAATTGCAATTAATACTAATTGGTAACATTATTGCTAATTGTATTCACTATTCCTGGCACATTGCACATATTAACTCATTGAGTCAAACAGCAACTCTCTAAGAGATATTATAAGCATCTTTATTCTGCAGATGTGGAAATTGAGGCACAGGTGAAGTAACTTGTTCAATACCATATACCTAGTAGCAAGTGGACCTAAATGGTTCCAGAAGCCATATTCTTCAGTCTTTTTTTAAAAACACTAAAACCAAACCAAACAACAACAAAAAATAAAACAGAATAATGCTAATCAGAACAGAACAAAGTAATATAGGACTTCAAAGCAAGATTGTAGGGAATCAATAATGGCTACCATATTGTCTCTTGTTTTCTTCAAAATAGCTCTCCATACCATCAGACATAAAATCAAACAAAACTGCACAGAATAAAGCCAATCAAAACAAAAGAATGAAAGCATATTTTAAAGAGAATAAAACAGAATAAAGCCAATCAAAGTAAAACAGTGAAAGTGATATAAGACTTCAAAACGGGACAATAAGAAATCGGCAATGGCTACCATAATGCCACTTGTTATCTTCAAAATTGTCACCCATACTATCAGACATAACAAAATCAAACTAAATAAACAGAATGAAACCAATCAAAACAGAACATTGAATAAAACAAAACAATAACATAGAACAAAACAAAACAGTGAGAACAATATTGGATTTCAAAAAGCAAAAGGAAATTTCCCATATTTGCTATATTGCATATTGTTATCCTCTTAATAGATGCTCAGACTACCAGCCTGAGGCCTGCAAAGTCAATCAAATAGTACAAGCATTAAGCTGTGTTTGTACCTCAGTTGCTATCAACTCAGCCTGTCCTCGGAATCAGCCAGTCACTTGCTTACTGGGCTGGGAGGGGGTCCCGTCTTCCAGCCCACACAGGTAGCTCACCGGAAGGTCGAATTGGTAGAAGCCATGTTCTTAATAAGCTGTTTTGGTAACTTGCCATCTAATAAGCCACTAGGAACCTAAAGCCATGAGACGATCAGAGACAAATACACAGAATCTAAGATAGCAGAGAATGGACAACCAGTTCCAAACACTGCCTATGCCCTTCCAACAAATAACCAAAAGCAAGACTTGTGCTGGTGAAGAATGCCTGGGGAAGGTATGTCATGGATGCAGAGAACAACAAGGTGTTCCCCTATAAATATTAGAGTCAGATATCCAGAGTCAACTTCATCTTCCCTCAGCCTTCTCTTTTCAGCCTTCATAGCAACAGAGATCCCAATACAATAAAAACACATATTAATCTTCATGGTGAGGTTTGTGGAGGAACCATGCTCTGGCTGCCGTGGTTTAATGGATTCAGAGGACATCAGAGCAAAATATCAATGACATCCAAATTCAGAATTTAGGACACGTCAGGATAATTACCCAGGCTCAATATGTAAAACTGTTTTTCGTCTTGGTCTATCTTCCTTTATTTTCCCTTTCTCCCTGCTCCAGAGAGGGAGGGACCGATCTCCTCCAGGCTTGACTTACATTAGAGTCTTTCAAATGGGGTCACTCCCTTTAATAATTCCTGACACACTGGGAGTGCAACCTCTGGTTCTGCTTTGTGTGTTTCAAGCTGATGCCATCACAACTCACATTTTCCTTCCACGGCTGCACAAATTACTGTACTCTCGGGTATAGATTACAGAAAAATAAACTCTCAGTTCCTCAAAGTAGTTTAAACAGAACTTGAGATTTGGACAAAATTATACACTCTGGTGCAATCTTTAAATAAATCAATTAGACTAGTTAAGTTCGAAAAGAGAAGGTGCCATTTAATTCATGTCTTTTCAGAGGTGCTTATCTTTAATTAGCTGTTTGGTCACTGAATCAATAAAGCTGACCTATTGCTAGTGAATTATTACAATTACTATAAAAGACACCTTTGGCTAAATTAATAATTACTTGATAAACCTTTATGCATTTGCCTCTTTGAATTTTCTGCCTCTTGGCTACCTGTAACTTTCAGTATGCTTTCTTTTGTTTCTCCCATCTTTATCCCTTTGTATTTAAAAGATACCTGCATTTTTTATCCAAAAGAAAATCTGTGTGTGTGTGTGTGTGTGTGTGTGTGTGTGCGCATGCGTGTGTGTGTGTGCGCGCGCGCGTGTGAGTGTGTGTGTGTGTACTGGGAATTGAATGTGGGGTCTTTGCACTGAGCTATCTCCTTATACTGAGCTGAATTTGAGATCCTTCTGCCTCAGCCTCTCAGGACGCTTGGATTTATAGGCTTAAACCACTATGCCAGGCTGAAAATCACTTCTTACAGCAATTCCATTTATTCCTAGTTGGTTCCACTTCCCTCCTTTCCCGTGTTTATATTAGCTCCTCTCATGTTCTTGACTTCTCCTTATTTGCTTGCTTTTCCCATTACCAAAGTTAATCTCATTTTTCTCCCTCTCCTGTGCCTGAATGATACAAAACACGTAGTTCAAAGTGAGAATATTTTTCTGTATTCTATATTTATTTGCATTCTTTCCTGTTTATGGATACACTGTCATAGAACTTGGTCTTTTGTTGGTCACACTAGCAATGACTTGCAACCCAATATTAATAACATTCATTGCCAAGTGTGGTAGTGCACACCTGTAATCCCAGAAGTTGGGAAGCTGAAGCAGGAGGATTGTTGCAAGTTTGAGACCAGCTTGGGCTATACAATGAGTTCGAGGCCAGCCTGAACTGCATAGCAAGACCTTGTCTCAGAAAGACAAAACTAATAATAATATTAATAATAATATTCATGATCCCCATTGTTTTCCAAATTACCAATTTATAGCCATAGCAAGTGAAGCATGGGCAGCATGAAGACTAGAAACTGGTAAGTGTTCTGTCTTTTGTGTCCAGCACCCTTCCTGTGCTGGCCTGGGTGAAGGCACCCATTTAAGTAAGAGCACATTGCATAGATTGGGCAGGAGGTACCGTTCTTATTAGAAACGACTCTGTTTCTCTCATTTGCTGCATATAACCTGTCAGCAGAACCTGAGAGCTACAAATTTGATATGAATAACCACTTACCTATATTTCCCAGCCATGTCTACTTTCTATAACTGAAATATATTTCTGTTCCTGAGTTTAGACAATCATTGTTTTCAGTGTGTCATCGCCTACACTGTACATATACAAAAATCAACATGCCAGATTAATGAAATTTGGTAAACATATAAGTGTAGTCATACAAGGTTTCATTAGTAACCTTATGCAGTATGGCATGGTTCAAATACTTTTCATACTTGAACAAACACTTCCTAAATTTAACGTTTAATGCTTACTAATGAGAATAATCCCAAGCTAACTGAAATTTTATTACCTTCTTAATTAACATAGTTGTCATTATGGTTTAACTCTTCAACATGATGAAGGGATCGACAAGAATATCTGGCAATTTTACTTTTATTGTGAAATATCAATTTCATCCACACAAAAGAAAAGATGGATGAAATACATACAGTTGAGTGATGGGACTGAAATGGTATGTAACACCACCTAACAATCAAGTTTTCTGCTAATTACGTTTATAAATCTATTACCTTATTAATATAAAATATAATAGATTATTTGCTATGCATGCTGCAACAGAATAAATCAAGTTAGAAGCTCATTTTTCCCATAGATCTTCTGCACTGTCACTGTGCAAAACAAAGTCTCTTTCAACAAAATGCCCACATCCGAGCAGAAGAGTGATGTTGAAATGCTACGTGATTTGTAATTCCTAATAATAACTTTTGTTTTGTTAAGTTCATTTTTGCCCATTAGCATCCTTCAAAGCCTTAATGATCCTTATAATTAAATTACAACTCAGAAAGAATTTTCTCAGAAGAAATATAGATTTTTTTTAAAATCTAAGCAATATAATTTAAAGACAAATGGCTAGACGTGATTGAAAGTGAGGGAACCTGGGCCTAAAACAAGAAGTGCTTCTGATAAAGAAATGAATTGAAGATCAGTAAGAGGGCAGAGTTCCACACCCCAGGGGGCAAGGTCAAGATTAATTCACTTTCTAACTAAGACAGATGAGAATCATTGCACAGGAGCCAGAGGAGATGAGGGCTATGCATCAAGCCCTGATGCCTATGGATCTCACATGCTACAAATGGCCACTGAGGCTCATCAATTCTGTTTCATAGGTACAGTCTTAATGAACAAGAGCAGGGCTCATGCAATTATGTAGTGCAGACTTGGGGTAGTTTCTGCCCAAGGAGTAAGTCAGATTTCTGCTAGAAACAGAACTACAAGAGAAAAGGGTAAAAAAACTGGGACTTGTCAGAGGAGGACAAGTTGCTATTTTGTTGACTAAACAGAAGTAGCACACAACTGTACAGCTGATGCCTTTGGATAAAGTCCTGCCATCCTCAGAGAAAATGGAATGTCTGAAAACATGGCAAGTATTTTGATCTAGATTTATCACTTCTATATTTTTAAAAAGGTGAAGAAAGGGTTAGGTATGAAGTGAGTGTGAGCCTGTGTGTAGGTTCACCTCACTGATAAGTATATTGTGAGGTTTCTTATTACTAGACAAAGCAAATTATCCACAGTTTTCTGGGTGGTGAAAAGACAAAGCAGAGAGTGTGTGTCACACCACCACCACTACCACCACCCCTCCCCCACCCCTCATGCAGCCAGGGAGAAAATGTCTTCAGCTGTTGTAAGGCAGGAGGCACATTAAGAGGATGATCAGGCAGTCAGGCCCATTCTCCTACAGCATTTTAGTGGAGCGCATCAGTTAGAATTTTTATACTCCATATCTGCTCCCACACACTGAATTTAACACACCTACCAGACAGAGATTGGAATCTCTTACTATTACATATTATCCACAGATCAAAAATTGGTCAGGTAACAGTCCCAGCTCCATGTAGCAGTTTCCACAATAGCTCGCTTTGATCCATTATCTGCAAAGCTGAGAAAGTACATTATTTTGCAGTTGTAAATAAGTAGTCAAGTCTCACATTAGACAGAGGCTGTCCTTTAGGTTTCTCTTCTGATCCCTTAGAGATTCTAACTGTATTTATCTCCCATTCTTTTCATTGCACCTTTGAAATTATAACAGTTCCTAGCACGCCAGCACTTTCACATTATGAGGGAGAAGGTTTTCCTAAACACTTTTGCTGAATCCACAAAGAGAGGTGAGTAGCAATTCACAAAGCAGCTCCATTTTGTTTGGTTTTATTATCTGCATTCAAGCCATATTAAGTCATTTGTCTTTGACTTGAAGTCTACTCTAAATTATGCAGGATCTTTCTTATAGTAACAATACAGCTTTTAAATGGTCTTCCAAGTTAAGTTATATAGTGGACTTCTTAAGAAATCTCCAAAACCTAAATACTGAAATTCTAGACCTATGTGTTGTGTTGCCCAAGCTTTTGGCATCCAAAATCTATGAATAACTTTACCCTTTTAGCCAAGTCTTCTATCCTCGATTAGGGATAAAATCAGAAATAGGGCTGGGGAACCACAGCATGTGGAGATACAGAGAAGCCTGACTGAATGTTCCTGAAGGAACCAGTAAAAAGAATCTGTCTGAAGCAGAATGCCATTACAGAGCAGACCCTGTGTTTAGAATACCAACTGAACAGGGTCCTAATGGGAGAATGACTATTTAAGTAACATTTTTGTATGCATATAACCACCATGTGATACTAAGGAGTAGGTGAAAATGGAGTGAAAAGGCAAATATCCTACATATTCCACATACTCTAATTAAGGATTCCCACTCTAACTTGTTTGTCCTATATTTGATACACAGGAATTTAGGACAATATAACTCCTTCCTTTAAAAACAAGTAGCCTTCCCTTCTGGCCACCAGAGCAAAATACAATGGTAATCCTGGCAGGCCTCGTGAACACTGTTAAGCCTGAAACCTTCTCTTCCTCGCAGCTCTGGGAGCTGCCTACACACACACACACACACACACACACACAGTGTGCCAAGAGTTTTCTTTGCCTGTTTATAACACCGGGAGAGGAAGAAACAAAGCAATTGTGAAGCTTGTTGAGCGGCTGTTCGTATGATATTAAAGGTGACCTTGCCACTTCCAGTTCTATTTATTCCACTTCCTTCCAAACTGGGGCAAATCCTTCCCTTCAGGACAAGAGCACTGCTCTGTGTATGCAGTCTGTGGGAACGAAGAAAAGTTCAAGACCTCAGAAGTTATTCATTATCCAAATCTGGAAATATAGCATTTCCCATTCACCCATGTCGGCTCTGTAAATGACTGGTCCTTGGCAGAAGGAGAGTATCTTTAGTAAAAAGTAGTTTTTATTGTTGCTTACTGAAAAAAATTCACTTCAGTGATGTTTAATTTTATTACCACCCTAGGGAACCATTAAAGAAAAAAGAAAAGTCCACCCCCCAAAAAATTATGTATACATAAAAGGATTTGTATATACAATATGTAAAACCCTTACTATGTAGATTCTCCATATTTATGTAAGAATTTCTTTTGTGAAATTGGCCATAGCACTACCTGCAAATACTAAACATTCAAGTACCTAACTCTGTCAAAAAAGAGAAAACAGTTCAGTTTAGTAACAGTTAGCTATGGTGGTGTTTTGGTTTGTAATTTGTTGGATTCTTTGGGAAGTAAAGGCATTTCCTTTAGTAAATCCAGCAGATGCTAAGTATAGTGGGACAGGAGGGGATAGAATATGCTTTTAACAAGACTTAACCTTGATTATTTTGAACAACAGTTAAGTTGTTCAGCTTAATAATTTTCCCACTGACATCCAATGACAGTGTCAAAACATTTATATCATCAGCAACAATGAGATGCTTGCTGTATATATTGAAATGGCAATACATATAAATCACTGTAAATCATCAAACCCCTCAAATGCCTTTTTCATTGCTAAAAACATTTCATTATTATTCTGTCTTTCAAACTATCTGGACAATCTATAATATATATAGATGCATAGATTTTTTTTGCAATGGTCTCACTATGTCATTTAGGCTGGCCTTGAACTTACTATGTGGCTCAGGCTGGCCTCGAACTCACTATGATTCTCCTGCCTCGGTGCTGGGATTATAGATGTGCTCCACCACACCCAGCTAATCCTTATATTTCTATCCTGTGAACAAACATGCCATCCATATCAGCTGATTAAAACAGATGTTGTTGAGGTGATAAAAGGACTGAAAACTGAGTAGAGGTGTTTATTACTTTGCAGAGGTCTTCATCAAGCCCTCTTCTTAATTAAAATTCCAATGTCCCAAAAAGGAGTAAGTTCTAGTGTTCCATAGCATAGTGAGGTGAATATAGTTTATAATGATGTATTTATATTTCATGAAGCACAAAACATAAATGATGAGATGAAAATGCTAATTTGGTTAGTACATGTGTATATATATTGAAATAGCTCAGTGTACTCTGTAAATATATACAATTATTACACACTAATTAAAAATTCATGCTTACTCTCTCCCACTAAATGTTGGGACTCAGGGGTCTGTGGTAGGGGAGACTGCAGTTTGGTTTGCCATCCTATCCTACTTTCCCCTTCTCAGTACACCCCCTCTCAGTCTTGGTGTTCCCTGTACTCATCTCCATGCGGGATTCAGATGGAGATTTTCAGCCTGAGTCCTCATGTCACACAAATATCAGAGAGCATCTTATCAAGTTCATTCCATGTCTACAAAGAACATTAGCTTTCAGCTCCAAGTACACTTCTACATTCACCCAGTCACTTTCTCACTCAGTTAGGAACTATTTACCTAGTATGCTTCAAAAAAAAGAACAATATCTAGCATGCTTCATAACTTTGGGAGGTATAAATCTGAACAAGATTGACTCCTGCCCTTAATTTGTTCAAAATTGATAGGGAACAAGGAGGTGGCGTACACCTGTAATCTCAGCTACTTGGGAGGCTAAGGTAGGAGGACTGAAAGTTTGAGACCAGCCTGGGCAACTTAGCAAGATCCTGACTCAATAAAATAAAAAAAGGACCGGAGACATAGCTCAGTGGTAGCGCACTTGCCTAGCATTCCCAAGCCCTTGAGTTTAATACCTAGTACCATTAAAAAAATCAAATAGGGAAAGTAAAATGTATTTTCAAATAATTTTTATATAAGACAGGAGGTGAAAAAACAAGGTAAATTGCTAAGGCGATACAAAAAAAGGGGTGAACTCTTCTGGAAAGAGGATGAAAGAGAACATCATGGTAACATCATATTAGATGACTTACGAAATTGGGTTTTAAAGATATGAAACCTCAAAGATGAAGAAAAGACATTAAGACAATGGGAAAAGTATGAAAAAAGGCAGGGAGGCAAGAAAGCTTATATGGTCAGCTCAAGGCATAAATAGCTAGCAGTGCTATGTGGCAGGAACACAGATTATCTGAAAAAAAGGAAAGAAGGAGAGGGCACATTGATCTTGAGTAGAAGTGACTAACTTACCGAAAACACTCAGGAATATTTTTTTTCAGACCACTGGACAAGGTTTCTAAGTGTAGTGGGCGACCACTGATCCCTTTCTAGTAGCATACCTTTTTTTTTATTTTAAAGAGTATAAAGCAGAATAAAACCAATCAAAACATACCATTATAAAAGATACAGGACTTTAAAACATTACAAAATCAACAATAGTTAACCATAATGCCTTTTGATGTCTTCAAAATATCTGCAGATAACTCCAGACATAGTAAAAATCAAACAGAACAGAAACAATAGAAACAAAACAATGAATGCAATAAAGGATTTCAAAATAAGCCAATAGTAAATCCAAAATTGCTACCATAATATATCTTGCTATCTTTGAAATAGCTGCTCCTGCCATCGGATTTAATATAATTAAACAAAACAAAAGAGAATCTTGTATTGTCAGCCCATGTGCTGCAAGGGGTTGGGGTCTGGATTTTCCGTCTGGCAGTGGCCCGTGCATAGCTCTGATTCCCAGTCTAGGCTTGTTTGCTGCTGTGTCTTTGTTCTCTCTCCCCTTAGTCTATGGATGGTGCCACATTTTTTATTTATTAACTTACTGTTGGGGTTTTTTTTTTTCACTCATTCTTCCCAATAATAAGCAAAATTTTGGGGAATTTTTTTTTTGTACAAAGTATCGAACTCATGACCTCGTGCTTGCCAGGCAGGTGCTTACACTGCTGAGCTAAATCCCTGGCTTGAAGAACATTTTTGTATGACAGTTTTTTCACATACTCGTACTACTTCCTTGGAATATATTCCTGGAAGGGGACTTTATAGGCTATAAGATGTGAATAGCCCTCTGGCCAAGGTGAACCAAGGAATACTCCACAGGCAGAAAAAGGCCCAGACAGTAGTGGTCATTTTAAATCTTTAAGGATTTGATAGAATAAAAGCAATGATTGAATTATTATCTTAATTTTCATTTATTTGATTACTAATGAGGCCAGATATTTTTATCAAATATTAGTGGTCATCTAGCCAACACATAAGATCTTTTAAGCTGGGTTTTATTAGTAAGATGTAAACTAAAAAGAATGCATCAGATTCATTTTCATTTGGCTTCCTGAAATGAGATTGTAAAACTATTGATCCCAAAACAGCATCTCCAGGAAACAGGAAAGGGTGGACTGATTTTCCTATTGATTGCACTCACCCTCATCTTCAGTCTTCATTTGACTGGGAACAGCTGGCTTCTGAAAATTGGCTGTGCAGTAATACATTGCGCCAGAACTTCAGTTCTGCGCTTTATCCAGGGCTCTTTGAACCTTGACCTGCTCTTCTTCCAGCTTTTTGAAGCCTCATTAAAATTTATTCCTCTCTAAAGGCATGTATAATATTTTGCTTCAAATAGGTATTTGTCTTTCTTTTCTACTAAAGTATAAGTTTCTTTGAGAACAACTTTGTCTTGCCAGGCTATTTTCTGCAATGGTTAACATGAGGCCTCCAGTATTTTTGAATGGAAACAAATGTAACAATTTAGAAAGTATTTATTTCCTTTACTTAAAAACAATTTTATTTTGTTGTCAATAAGACCTCCTATTGTTGGAAAAACTGCAATATGAAAACAAATCTAAAGAAACTCAAATAACATTTAATTAAATATTATCTTTAATATATAAGAAATACCTGAAGAGGATATTTTGTCCTTTCTATAAATTTTCCCCTTTTATATGCCAGTTGCTGATCATTAAATTATCTTGTATGCTAATGGATACAAATAAAAACATTTTTAAATGTTTTTAAATGTTTAGATATGATTTTGTTTTTAAGATATGATCTTTGAATATAGTTTTTTTCTTTTGATTTACAAATAGATTTGGGTTTTTTAAATATCTTCATGGAATGTTTATTTAAAAACTTCAGATTAAAGTGTTTTCTAATTCAGTTGTATTTCTCCGCTGAAAAAGTTCACCTCTATTGAGCACAGTACTTCTAAAATAGAACCTTAATAGCATACTTAGCAAAGGAATAGTTGCCAGCTGACTAGCTATTGATTTAATGCTCTATCATTTCCATGGTTCAATCATACCTACCATGGTGAATTAGTTAGAGCATCCTCAATGAACCAATAAATGAGCAATTTCCCCCACTGAAGGGACATGTTTCATGTGTGGCAGAAGCATACAGAACTTATCACAAACAGTATGAGGACCAAGCGCTGCATTGATTTACCTTGGATCATCTAGCATTCTGTTTTCAGTAATGGTTTAGTGCTCTAATTGGCACGCACCACACACCAGGTTTTTGTTTAAATATTTGGGCATGTAATCTGTCTCTGTCTGAGGTCAGGGACCATTATACATATATTTTATCATTTTCTGGGACATATATTAGGTGGTCAGTATGTATTTGTCAAATGGAAATCATATATTAACTCACAATAGGGTCAGAGTTTGTTATATGCCTGTGGTTTTCAATCCTGGATGCCTATTAGCATGACCTGGGGATCCTTATTAGAAACATCCAGGTTCATTCCTAGATTGGGTCTAAGGTTTTAGCATTCCACCAAGACCCTAATATTTTAAAAGATTTGTAGGTAAAGCTATTGGACAGCTTAGGCAAAGAGTCACTGTTATATAGTGATATCAAAAGACAGGTAGGCAGCTAGGCAAGTGCCATTTTGCTTTCTTCTGGAACAGAAGTTCTCCAAGTATAGTCTCTCAACCAGCAGCATCAGTGTCATCCAGCCATTAGTTAGAATCAAAAACTCTGTGGGTAATGTCTAGAAATCTGGATTTTAACAAGCCATCTGGATGAATCTGATGGCTGCTAGAGTTTGGAAACTACTTCACTAGAGAATTCTATATTGAACTAAAAATGGCAAGGCTTTGAATGTTGTAGAGAAACTGATTTTGAATATATTGAGTTCAAAACATAAGGCAAGTTTTGCTTCATGAGTCAACTCTTTAGAGGGCCTAGTCATTCTTAGTGGTGCCCTTTGCACCCAACAGAAAGTACAATTAAAAACATTTTGCTAAACCCAGTCGGTAGAGATTTCTGCAACTGGCATGCCCTGCACGGAGCTACTTGGCCAGAGGAGGGACCAACCACAAGTCATCAGCTCCTGCTCTATGCTTTGTGGTGGCTCCTAATGCTTAGGCAAGAGACATGTTACTCAACTTCACTTGCCACTCATTGTAAAATCAAAGGCAACAGGAACTTCAAACCATGGGCCCTGCTTTCTAACCAACTTTGCAAACATTTTAAGAAAGCTGGCTCAAGAAGAATAAAGATATATTATGTATAGGTACAAATTCCCCATGATGAATGTGATTATTATGTATATCTAAAATGTATCAATAAAATTAATTTTTTAAAAAAGGTAAAAAAGATGTTATTAAAAAAGAAGGTAGGATCAGAAGCAAGTATTTATATGGGATTGTAGTTGTAGAATGGCGACATTCTCATTCCCTTTGCTTAAACAGCTTCTTCTTCTTCAAGTGATTAACACTGGATCTGACTCAGCCTCAGAGGGCAAGAAGCAAGAGAGTAGTGGCAGTTGGTGGTGGCAAGAGGGAAGTGACAAAGGGAAACTTGAGAGCTATAAGCAGTGACTGGGCTGATACTGTGACTGTCACACTCCACTGAGACAGGTGCCTTTTTTGCCACTCCTTTATGAAAACCCCTTTAAGGAACAGGCAGATCAGGGATGCTGGTAGTAAAGTGACTGAAGGGTCAATGTCAAATAAGGTTGGTATTGCAGACCAGTGAACAAATTTCCAAGTTTGGCCCCTGTGCAACCTGACTGGAATCACTAAGTGTGCTTACTAAGGACCCTTACCCCAAGCCTACTGAATCATCATTTCAGAGGGAGAGAGGTTTAGTGTCCAAAAGTCTGCATACTAACCAGGTCCCTTAGGAAACTTTGATACAGGGAGTTTTTAAGACCTTATCTGCATAAACATAATTTTGTTGATATGATGTATGAAGTTACTTACCATTTGACAATGACTTTATGCAAGGAATTGCAGAGCATAGAGAAGTCTTAAAATAAAGTTCCTTACAAAATGTACTGGCCATAAGTAATAATATGGTGCTAGTAACCATGGTAGTGATAAATAAACACATACATATTAAACTGTAATATGATTAGATGAGACAGAAAGGGGACAATGAAGGCTTGTAGGCATCTAAATGAGAAAATTAAAATTGTTGCTTGGGGAAAGGCATTGGGAAGGGGGTGTCATTTCAGAGTTTTTAGAGGACCTTTCTTCTTAAAACAGAAACTCAGACATAACAGTAACCATCTTCCTTGTAGATGTCTGAGATCATTTTTGGAGGAACAGAGAGAATATCAGTAGATGGCGTAGGAGGAGTCCAGGAGGTATGTCAACTAGTATTTCCGCCACCTTTGGAATTTGCTCTTAGTGAAAACCCTAAAGAGCCTTGAAAGGTAAGACCTTAGGAAGTTGAGTTTTCTTTCAGACTAACTGATGTTAATCTACATTTATTGGATCTAGTAATTTCCTTTGTGATCTTTCCTGGTTCCATAATGTTTATAAAATTGAGATAGCAGGTAACTAGACAAACAATGAAAAAACACTATGCTGCTTAAGGAGAGTCTGCAGGTCTATTTGAAAGACATCTAAAAAATATACAGCAGAATGACATGGAGATGAACAGATAGATGAGTAAGTAAATGGGTATATGGGTATTTCTTGTCAAAATTCTTTCAGCTTTTCTGTGAATTTGAATGTCTTCATAATAAAATGGGGGAGAAATGTTTTGCTCCCATGAGTCTTGCAATCTTCAGTGAATTTCTACCTAGTTTGCTCAGACTTCCCCTTGCTCAACTGTGAAGAAGTTTGAACAAGTTAATCATCAAGATCCCTTCTGGTTCTCAAAATCTCTCATTCTTTCTCATTGTTCGACTGGAGAGAACACAAGACAGATCACCACAGAGAGCAGCACCTAACCTACCATGACTTACCTCTGCTAATAAAGGTAGTTAATCTTCCTTACGGTGTGTCAAGGATGACATAACTCTGACCAGACAGAGTTACACTGCTGTCTGTGGTTCTACAGCAGGTGCCAGTGAGTCAGACCTTGAAATCTGTTTTGAAACTGACCACCTGTTACTGTGATTGTGTGGCCGTTTTCCTGGCTTATGGGATTTTACTTCAGCTGTTGTTCTCAGGCAAGAGTTTATTTCCCCTAGGAATCACTCAGTTCACTTGCCCTAAACTTAGATTTGTGTGTAGGGATCTTCCAGAGACTGAGTCAGCTATGCAAATCTGAACAGGCTGTCAAAGATCCTCAAGTTGCCCACAGACTTGAGTAACAGATTTTTAAGGGAAACAGCAACAATACTCTTTCAAGACTTTTGTTACAGATAATCATTTCTAAGTTTTGCTTCAGGAAGTAGGTGCTAAAGAAATAGATTTATAGATGCCCCAGACGCCATTTTTTTGTCTACTAACACACAACATGCTGCTGAGTCAGTTCTCTGCATTGTGCTGAGTCAGCACTTCCCTGGCATTCAGGGTTTCCTTAAAATTCTTGTGGTCATAAAATTTTACTGCAAGTTAAAACTTAATCAGACAACAACTCAATATTTCCCTGCTAGTTTGGAGAGAAGGCTGTGATTTGGAAGCTAGACTGGACCTTAGAATTAAAGCAAATGAAAATCAGTAACATTATTAGAGACTTGAACAAAGTCATAAACTTTGCTAAGGCTTGAATTAAACATCTCATTATATTGCAAAGTGTGCATATAAAAAGGGAAAAATGATTTCTGAAAGTTCAAAACTCAGGTTATTTCTTCTAAAAGTCATGGTTTTCTAGCTTTCTCTTCCTGTCTAACAAAAATTAAGTGGCTTCCTGACTGGGTGTAGTACCATATGCCTATAATCCCCAGAACTCTGGGAGGCTGAGGCAGGAAGACTACAAATTTGAGCCCCAACTAGAGAACTTAGCAAAATCCTGTCTAAAAAAAAAAAGAAAGAAAATAAGGATTTGGGATGAAGTTCTGCTTCTGAAATGGTTAGCTGAAACACAAAAGTATGTATTCTTCATTTTGGGAAACAGAGAGGTCATAAAACTCCAACAAGAAATTTATTTAAGAGTTTCCAAAAATGGCGGACTGGTAGGTAGCAGGAGAGAGATCCTCTCTGAGAGAGACAGCTTAAATGCCAGAATTTAACACCCTGGAGAGGCCCAAACAGAAAGAGATGGACTCTCTCAACCCAGGAAGAAAGTAAAGTTAAAAAAAAAACTGCTCAAATATGAGGTCCCAGGGCTACCATTAGTGAAGCTAAGATCAACAAGCACGGCACCCTCCTCTAGTCGCCTGAATTCCTGCCCGAGTGCAACCTGACTGACTGAACTGCACCGATGCAACTGGCTTTAGCGGCTGGAGCATGGAGCTGAACAGCCCTGCGTGCGGCTTGCCCAGACCCAGCCCTGTACACGAACCACTCAGAGGCACCGTGAATTTGCGCCGCAGCTGCGCTAAAGCCGGAGGTCTGGGAGCCCAGCAGTTCTCAGGGACCGGCATCAACATGCGATGAGTGATGGGACTAAGACCCTCCCACCAGAAAGGGGAAACTGACTGGAAGACATGTTGGATTTGGGCAGGACAGCCTTAACTCCATAAGGAAGTGGCTTCAGTTGGTTGCTCCCCTCACCAAGCAGATTGGTGGAATCTGCTTAGACTGGGCCGTGCCCCTGGCCAGGACCCAGTGGGTTGCTACAAACTAATTCCCTGAGCACAGCCGCACACTGACGCAGTGAAGGCCTCCAAAGGTTGACTGGCCCAGAGGAGAGGAGCCAGAGCACACTGCACTTGCTTGAACTTCACTCTCTGATAGTGGCCAGCAGAGGGCAGAGGCCCCTAGCCTGCACGCTCCAGAGGAGCCTTAACCAACAAGCAAAGGGGCTGGGAATTACACTGTACACTTGTATGGAAGGAACCAAAAACATGATGAGAGGGAGAAATAAGAAAAAAACCCCAGCCCCCAACCCTGAGAACATTGATCCAGGAGAGGTAAATACAAAAAAGATTGAGGGCAGCAAACATGCAACATCAAACACAGCGGTAGCAGACATAAAGAGATATCTTCAGGACCTCGTAAGCAGGATCAAAACTGAAATATTCATTCAAATTAAACAAGAGATAAGTAGATTAATAAAATAAAGGCTGGGCACCTCTCAAGAAAACACAGACAGAAGAATGGAGGAACACAAAAAGCAAGAAAAATTTAATGAAGAAAACAAGAAAAACCTACAATTCATGAAGCAAATTCAAAGAGATTATCAGGAAACTAAAGGCTCCATAGAAAACTGGCAAAACTGCTGGAAATAAACCAAAGATTGAACACAGGCTTGCAATGTGTGATCATGAAAGGGAAGATCTCTTAAAAATAACAAGGGAGCAGGCAGTAAAGATACAAAGACTGGAAGATGACAAGAGGATCTATAACTTAAGAATAAAGCATGTGAATGAAGAAGCAGGAGTCAAAACAGGAATTACAAAGGCTATTCACAGAAATCATTAAGGAAAATTTCCCAAGCATAGAAAAAGGAAATGATACGCAGATGTATGAAGCATAAGGAACTCCAGCCACCTCCAAAACAGAGCTACACCTAGACACATAATAATCAAGATCCCAGAAATTCAATATAAGAACAGAATATTAAAAGCCATCAGAGAAAAGAAACAGATCAC